>JAWWEM010035207.1:0-15169 GCA_035582935.1 Ormyrus thymus | reverse complement strand
GTCCCACGTTTGCGATTCGTAACTGTAATTTTTCCGGTAAATTTAATTGTAAATTTTCAGGAAAAATTCTCTCAGTGTACGTTTTGCGCGGATTTTCTTTCACCCGCATTACGCTAATCTCGTTAGCTCGTTTGAAAAAAAAGTAATGGACGTGTTAAGGTACTCCGTGAGCGGAAAATTAAAAAACCACCGGTTGAATACGTGCTTACGAAATAGTACGCTTTGATCAATCGATTTACAATAAGCCACTTAAACCTACTTATTACGTAAAGGAGCCAGCTATTAATAACTGCTATTTCAGCTATAATTAAAAAGGAAAAAGAAGGAAAAACTAAGCGGAGGTGGTGCATTTCTGTGTTGCAGCATGTCTAGCAGGTAACTGGACATCGAGACTGGGGTTGAAGTGACAAAGCAAAATTGCTCTCGCCAACTAGGAGTCTCAATTGGAGGGGAATGGAGGTTGAGAACACAACGGACACTGGCCTTAATGGCACGGACGCTAATCGCACTTCTACACCGATATTCGCCATCGGCACTAAGTTTCTCGAGGAATGGTAAGTCCATTATTAGATTTGCTGTTTGTCGTTTAGTCATTCGTTTTTAAGTCATGCTTTTCGTTAAATAAGAGCATACGCGGTAATGAATTACAAAGAACGTTTCTAATTTTATGTCAATTTAAAACATCAACTTAATGTTCGAGCGTGAAAGCTGTGATTTATTTCAAACAAAGGCTAATCGATCAACAAACAACGAGTTTTATGTTAATATTATATTAATTATTGAATGAGCGAGAAACAAGTTTTATTTTAAGAAATAGCGAAAAAAAAAGAAAAAAGCTCAGCTCGATACAAATAAGTCAACTCGGAAAAATCAATATTCATTCGTACCTTATTGCTATTTGAACCGAGTTTGATGGCACGGCTTGGCCTCCATTATTTTATTACTCTGAAACTTGTCCCCCAGTTCGAGCTCCGTCGCAGTTACAGGGAGCTTAAGTGGCGCAAAGGACTTACTTCTTATATGTTTCCCTTCTTTCCCCGTCGCTCTTTTACGTTCGATCCAATTAATTCTCGTAACATTTTCTGGCGTCCGCTTCCGTGTCCTGAGCAGCTTATACTTTTGTTAGGAAAAATATGTGTGTAAAGTAGAACTTGACGACGTTGGCGCCTTTTTTATATAAGTTAAGCGCGGCAGTCCGTAAATAACGACGTTATTTTGTTGTACGATAACTACCCTAATGAACGTAAATTCACTTGATCCTATTAAAAGCAGAATGCCTAAAGGTATGCTCTTGCGTACCTCAAATCTACGTCACTCTGAGAGCACACGCAAAAACTGTAATTGGTTTTGTACGCGGTGGCGGCGTCTGAACTTTACCGTTTATTTACGAGCATCTGATTAAATTCGTCAGCGAATAAAGAAAGATTTTGCACAAGTTTCTTTCGATACCAGAGAAAGAATTAAAAATTAATCTAATTCTGTTATGTAATGCACTGCAAACTTTGGTCTATCGCCACAAGTTCGCAGTAGGCGTTGCTTTCAGCTAACACTTTAATCTCTCTGTACTTCAGCATTTGCGCTAATTAGCGAAAATCCGCAATAATGACATCTAACTTGCTCTAAGCAACCAATCTCAGTCGTTCCAGCAAAAGATCGGGCAACGGGCTTTCTTGCGATCCCACTCGAAGACGAGCGCAGAGATAATTAACTGGCCTGATTCCGCGAAATCCCGAGTCTCTCTTCCTTTCTATAATAGGAATAGGCAGCAGCAAACAGCGCAGGTACCCTCATATCGAGCGGCAGTTGGCTGATTAAGAACTTGCTTGCTCCTTGACTTTGCTAATTCTTGGAAAAGGGGGGAGCGATGGATAACGATCTCAGTTTTATTCCCCGAGATGGAACTATAAGATCGGCGGGCGAATAGTTCCGCGTCCGTTCGACCAAAGTCTTTATGACGTTTGTTAGCTTTGTCAGCGGCTTGTTAATACGGTGCTGGCCTTAAATTTAAACTTTTCACTTTCTGATGAACTTCGCGGTTCAGGCCCAAGTCTTGAAAAGTTGTACGAGCTGAAGTTCGGGCCACTTGTCAAGTTGACGGTTCTCGGTTATCGACCTGTTGCACGACAGTAAAATAGCCAAATACGTAACTCGTCTGTTGTAGTAAAACATAGACAGATTTTCTTCAAAACATTGAAATTTCGGTAGTGCCAGGAATGTTGCGTACACTTACGTGCGATTTCTTTTGTATTAGATAACAAAAGTAATGTGTGCTTATTAATTATTTGCTAAAGCATTTTCAATGGTTGTAAATTCAAAAAGAAATACTCGTGGATGAAATAATGAAACTGCATTAATTTGAATAAAATTTTTGCCATCCTTTCAGAAATATTAGCATGACCATCAAGCTTTTTCCATTACGGTACTCGGTCTGTAGTCCATTTAATTGGAAACGTCGTCAAGTTCCCGCAAGTTTTCAATCGAACAAAAACGAAGACCAGGTAAAAGGAAGAATCGAAAGAACCGAAATTCTCTTCCATTTCGTTCTTACGAAATAACAGGCCGCTATACAGCTATGCCGTTGAAGGGCGGATCGTTAAAAAAGAAAAAAAAAAGAGAAGAAAGAACAAAACTGGAATACCCACTCGATATTCCAGATTTTAAAGGCGGAGGCCCTCTCTTCATTCTTCGAAATTCTTCATAAATTATAGCGAAAATCCCTCCTGTTGCCTTTCGAGACTCCCGCTCTCGCCGATCCGGGCCAAATTGCATCCTTGACCTCTTCCGTGTTTGCAAATAAGCGGCTGCGTGCGAGAGAAGTGCCGCTGCCCGTGGCTTTTTTGTCTTCCCGCACCTATACACCACCCGCGGGAAGGAAGTCGAGCAGGAGTTAAAAAAAAAAAGAGCAGGGGCCAATGTCGTGCGCCAGCTGGCAATCACGCGAGCTGCAAACGGGGGGGGGGGCGACATTTCATTGACCGCCAAGGCGGCGAAAGCGAGCGAGAGGGAAGGAGGAAGAGCATACGAGCTCGGAGCCTTTTTGACGGGGCGGCTTGGATTATCGATTGCGTGTTGACTTCGGGCTCCTTTTATTATGTCTATTATTAGTGCCCGCAACGAGTTTCAGGACTGGAAAAATTCGATAGCCAGGCGAGTCGCGCCTTCGATTCCGCGCGCGCGCGCTCGCCGGGTTTGAGAAAATTATTGCAATTTCCTTGACGGCTTGAGCGCGAACCCGTTTTCAACCTAGTTTGCCCTAGAACAAGTAAAATTCTCTCGAAACATTGGACATTTTGCGGAGACTTTTTCGCTTTTTAATACGTACATTTACGTTTTCGATCTTTGTTTTAGCTTAAAAATATTGCACCGTCGCACGGTTCGGGCTTAATGCTCGTCAGACATTCGTCTAATCGAGTGATTCTCGCATCAAATTTCAACAATCGAATTCAATAATTTTGTTTGGCCATCAGTAAAAATTTTTGTGCAAAACAGAGAATTTTGTAAAATAAGTAATAAATATAATATAAAATTTCAAAACAATCTTTGCAGTTCATTTCTCTCAGTGCATTTGAATGCAAAAATCTCAAAGTTCGAACTAATCCCTGTCAAAGCAAAGGTATTTAAATGTAAAGAGTAAAAAAGGCCACGAGCGCTAACGAAACTCTTGCATTAAAGGGGTGCATGCAGGGAAAACGCTTCGGGGCCTATTTATAGCTATTAAACGCTGTCCGTTACATGCACTGGTTCGATTAGCAGCGTAATTTCCAATAGACGACCTGATCCGGAGTTTAATTGATTTAATCTCTATTATCAGCTTCTCCCCCTGCTTCCGATATAGGTTTAAAATTCCCCGGGAGCCCGGGACGAAAAATCATTGATAACAAATGAAAATTCGACGGTTAAATGTAAAAGAATTTCCGGACGAGCAAGGAGCGTTCGAATGTTAGACGCCGCGGAAAATCGAATTTAATGGTACCTTTATACCTTTGTCAGCCGTGATCACGAAGTTGGTGTGCGCCTGCGTGAGCGCAGACTAGAGACCGAACTTGGATGGAAGAGATCTCTCGAGTCTTTCCAAGTCCTAAATTGTACGGAAACTTGGCGTCCTGATTTCAGCAACGTGCACAGCAACATAATGCCAAGCTTGAGCTCCGACTCTTTCTCTCTCCCTTCCCTCTCTCTCTCTCTCTCTCTCTCTCTCTCTATTGGAGCTTTACGAGAACTTGGTGCAACAATCGCCTGAAATAAGTAGATCGATCAATCCGAATGGAAGCAGCCGAGCTGTTATTCTCCCTTTTTTCCTTTTATTTTGCTACGTATATATTCCTTCATTCCTTTTAAGCGGTAAAGGGGGTAATTTCGCCGATTATTCATTGCCAATTGCACATTTCGTTCTTCATCCAAATTGAAATCTTTATAGTGCTTCTTTTTGAGATGAATTCTGGGTCTTTTAGTCTAACGACGATTTACGTTGCTAAGTCATTAAGCAGAAAAATACTTTTATATATTAATCGGCAATTTTTTACAATGACTTTACTTTCTGTCAAGATCCGCATAAAATTTACCTATTGTCCTGCTAAAACCTTCAATTTTCACTTGTTGATGATATCACAAGCCTGTATAAATTTCACCCAGTTGCAAAACTGCACCATAATGAAACTTTCTCGAAATGAAATTTTACGGTTAAAAGCAAAAAGTTTTCAACATTCATAAAGTCAAAGGCTTCCGCGAAATTCGAGTTGCAATTAAACATTTGAATTCAAGCGCAAGTAAAAGTGAATAGCCATCCAGTGCCGTCAATACGAAGACGACTGGCGCGAGTTAATCATCCCGCTCTCAGAGCTTACTACGCGAACTCCTTTAATCCTTTAGACAGGTTATACGAGCGATACGCACAAGTTCTTAATCCAACTTGATCCCCGGGCACTAACGATAGTCTCAGTCTCGCCGTGCTCGGATTATCTTCCAAAGCCAAGGCACTTTGATTATGACGAATGATTGATGATCCAAATATGTGTGCAGGGCGACACCAAAGGGGAAATCAAGGGCCAAAAGCTGGAGTAACTGGAGTTTATCCCTTTTATAGTATAAGTTGCACTGCGTGTTTCACAAAAGTTGTGAGTCTGGAATCTGGGCTTTCAAAGTTACCTTTCTCCGCCGGTAGCTCTTTTTTTTTCGTATTTCTGTAAGTTGAAGAGAACTGGCGAGCATGTTTTACACTAATTGAATAAATTTAAAGCAAATACGTCTGCTTTCATAATGTTTTACGCTGTAAAGACCAATATTTGACTTTTAAAGCAACTGCCGTAAAAGTTTTAAATTTTTTATCAGGCGGGAAATGGGAGGAATATTTATAAAACTGAAAAAAGAAAAATTTATCTTTTGACATTGTGCTCAGTAAATTTTCTGTACAGAATGGCTTATTTAAAAAATAAAATTGAAAGCTCTATATTTTTGTAAACTTTAGAAGATATCGCGTCGTTTCATTCTGTGCAATTAAAAAAAAATTAAGCAAAAATACCTAATAGAAGGTACATTTTTCTCAAACCACAAATTATTTGCTGAGAAATTAAAAACATAAACATTCGAAGGAAACATGCAAATATTTTATTTTTTTATGTACAAACAAGTCTTGAAAACGTACAAAATGAAACTTCGCCACGACTCAGTGTATTTGAAAAAGAAGGAGAGCAGATGCTCTTAGAGCTTTGGCGGAACTTCTTCGTGTACGTACACAAACAGTAGGCGTGATTAAAGATGCACCGTCAAAGCATCGGCGGCCCCAGCCACTTTTCGGTTTTCTCTGGATTCTTGTCCGCAAAACTACCGTCTCTGCTTTTCTTTTTACCTTCGTCATTGATTTTTCCACAGCTGCATGTCATTTTCCGCTCGAGTGCTTGTCCAGAAAACGCACTGTATGAAAAGTATTAAGTAGAAGCAATAATGCCGGAGCATTATATTTTTATGAAGCCTGTAAGATTCATAATATTTTATGCCAACAAAGAAGGTTTTAAATTCTTGAAAAAGAAAGTGTAACGCAATAAGGTGCAGCAATGATTTACTTTTATTATTCTCTTATAAGTAAAAACTATACAGCAGCTTTCAAAGAACTGAATATTAAAATAAATTTCATTTCTGAACCTTCCTAAATGTTTTTTTTTTCTTTCAAAGTTCTCGTTCCAGCCTAGAAGGCTCATTCATTCTACTTTTCTACCTCACTTGACACTGCAATATACAGCAGGCAAAATTTCGTGATTCCGAAATGAATTCTCAGGTGGGCCAAGACCACTTTAGGTAGATGAATGCACTATATATATTTTGAGGTTTTATGAGATTCTTCACATTAATTCTTTATCTCTACTTCGTTTCGATCCGGTACTCTAAAAAATTTAATACATATGAAGCAGTACATGTTTTATTGTTTTGTTACGTGTAAAAAATACTGTTACATATATATTTATTATTACTTATAATATCTATCAGAACTTTTTCATTTTTTCTTAAAGTTTATGCAGGTCTTAAATAAATTAGGAACTCCAGAGGATTTTCGAGAAAAATATAAAAAACAGAGATTCTAACCCAATACTACATAAAAATGCGACCAAGAAACTCCTTGATATTCCTCGAAAAATACGTGGCCCGAAATTCTTTGGCAAACATGTGTCAATATTAGGCAGAAAATCGTATATCCCTTGAAAGACGTTATTATTCTTTGAGCTCACCGAGAAGAAACGCATGAAAATGTTCTTTATCGCTGTTAAAAACACATCGAAATAAAGTGAAAACGATGCGTGCGCATAAATTCCTAATACAATTGCAATGTTTGCCAAGTGCATAAGCTGCGGTACAAAGACGTTTCTGCGCAGCTGCGGTTGCTTAATAGCCAAATGTGAACGAGAGTAAGTGAGCGAGGGTGGGGGAGGTAAAAGGATGCGCGCCACCGGTAAACCAAAGGCTTCGTCACCATCCAGCATGCCGTAATTGACACAAATTGTTGCTGCACTATGCGCACCTCCTTATACTAAGGGTTCTTATGTACGTGCGTTTGCGCATGGCTGCCGATCGATCAATCTCGTGCAGATTCGTGTTTTGCTGACATATTGCTTCGTGTTTTTCGATAATTCTCGTTTATACTGATTTTTCGAGATTTCAATACGATTAAAATAATAAAAGCTTACATTTAAACTTTTTACTAATAAGAGATTTTTATCGATGATAAAAGCTTGAAAAAACATTGGACTTCCACATTTTAAAATAATTGGATATTCTTTCCGAAGAGATACATTTTATGCGCAATCCAAAAGATAGGTTTTTGAAAAGTGCAATTTTTGATATTTGCAATATGTAAACTTTTTTAAAATTATAATCAACATGATAGAAAAATTTCGAATTTAGTTTTCATATTTTATAAAAATCATCGATGAAAGGATATGAAAAAAATAAATATAAACAAATTTTCACATTTAACATTTATACGATTTTAAAAGCTAAATTATTCGCATATTTTCTTAATTTTAATTAATTTTACCGCATTTTCTCTTGCATATTATTTTTTTAGATATTGAAAAAAAGATGGATATTTTTTTATGCCAATTAATTTTCTCTTTTTAATATACTTTTTATTTACTCCGTGCAAGAGAGAAAAAGATATTCTTCAAATACGTTCTTGTAAGAAAAGATCTGCGCGCGGTGAATCGCAGCAGTACATCAAAGAGGAATGTTAAGCGTAGAAGGGACTATCTAAACATTCATTCTCGCCTCTAAACAACAAAGTCAAACATTAGAATCTAGAGTCTTTGAAAAAGAAAGCGTGTGGAATCTCAGGGATGGGGTGCACACTCGACAGCCGTACTTCCTCAGCAGCAAGGCGCAAAAGCTGACGCAATCAGTTCATTTCAGCTACGCGGAGAAATTTGAGTGTGATCGAGTACAGGTTCCGTTCGTCGGTTAACGAAGCAGCGTATTTGGATTAGAGTAAATGAGGGTTACATAAAGTCGAGGGCAGATTCGACAAATTCCTTCGGAAGCAGCCAGCTGGAGCGAGAGAAAGTTCGCTTTTCGGGGGGAGAGTCTCGAATTCGCTGCGTCCCGAATTTGCCAGACTTTCTCGTTTATTACGAGTTTACGCGGGGATAATAGCAGTGTATATACGCAAGAGGGTATCCATTTTAATCTGCTCGAGTGTCCGCATTCGAGTCTAATAAGTTCGAAATTAATTGTGTATGACGTGCCATTTACCCATCAGTGAAACCGTTGTCTTTGTTTAAAAAAAAAAAAAAAAATTTGTCACCTCGGTGTATCTAAAAATGTTTAACGTATCTTGTTGAAAAAGCATCGCACGTTTAAAAGGTTGCGTGACGAACGGACGTTCCGAGCTGAGCAAATGAGTCCGTACCTAAAACGCGTAGGCCTCTTCGCGTTGATTTCCAGGTATTCTGCTGAGAGAGGAGGACATTAGCTTCGCGTTCGAGTTTCGAGAGACGAATGAAGCGCTGCTCGAAGCTGCGTCTTCTTTTTTAATAAACTTTAAGGCGACTGAAGCAAAAGCTTCGAAATCCTGCCTGTGGTTGTGCTTCATCATCATATCAAGCCGACGGATTAATTCAGAAACAGCTAAATTTATAGGTTTTTGGTAAATACTAGTGCTATTGTTAAGTTTAATTCAAAAGTATCCTTGTTTCTTGTACTATTGTTTAGTGAAAAGTGCGGATTTTTAGATTATCCATTGAAATTTAGTAAACAGATTAATTGCTAAGAATGCATCGTACAATAGACTGTCGTACTTAGTTACCTTTAAAGTCGACTTTAAAGCTAAGAGGATTAGCGTTTTCTACATAAGCCTGCCGGACTAAAACTGACTCCTACTACTTGACGGTCAAGAGTAGTGGAAAAAGCTGACACGGAAAGATATAGGTATTACGGCGATATAGTTAGCTGTGATGCTTACAAACGAAATAATAAATGCAAGAAATAATAAATGCAGGAAATATTTATTTATTTGATTGATGTGAATTGATAATTTTAGATTTAATGTAAATGATATGTTATACGTAGCTCTTAATAATTCAAGATGCGGTTATCGTCCAGATCGAATTTACTAATGCATCGAAATAACTGAACTAATACTCGACCCACATACATTCGAGAATTCTAATAGAAGATAAATGTTATATGAGCATAGACAATCAGAGTTTAATTTTCCATCTGATTTAAATTTTATGACTATTTAAAGCTTTTATTTATGTGAGCTGTTACTAAACTTTTGTTCAAACTTGAAATTAATTTTAACCAAAAGTTTTTAGGAATCTTGTACTCTTAAAATCTCAGGTTGTTTGAAAGCCCTTTTACAAATATTTATTTACTTTTTACCGAGATTAATGCGCTAATGTATTGTTCAAATTATTCTACATGTAATCGACATTTTTAATGTATTATTATTACACTTTTACGGGCATGCGCTCATTAATTTACCGAAAACTGAATTAAATTGAAAAGTCCGCGCTTCAAAGTAGTACAGCCTTTTGTGCGAAGCAGCAGACGGACTAATGAAAAAAAATTTCCTCTTTTACAATCTTGGGTAATAAACTCTTTCGATAAGGTCTTTACAGTACCGCCGAAGAGTTTGATTTCGGCGAGGTCGAGGGAACGTGAGCGCGATTTCGCAATGTACAAAGGAACAAGTCGGTCTAGGCTAGACCTGCATTTTTACGAGAATAGGCGACTTGGCGAGTTTTGATAAGAGCGAGGCGACCTTGAACGTCGTCGCAAATGCGTTCGATCTTGAAAAACAGATTGTTGTTTTATATTCTACCGTCATCGATCGCGCGACCAAGACACATTCGCTTCGTGTCACTTTTAGCTTTTCATTTTTCCGTGTGCAGCACCAATGCATGAAAGAGGTACGGCCCGAGCCCTCGCTCTCATAAATATGGATTGTTTTTCACGATTTCAACCCGTTTCGCTGCATAAAAATTAGTGCGCCGCTTAGAATTCAAGTGCTGACGCATCTAGATGCAGTTTCTGCATTTAATAACAATTTTTGTTAGAAAGTATTCGAAAATTAAGAGGAAAGCAAATTTCCGGACTTTCTACTATGCTGAAGAGCTACTTTTGCTATACTGCTAAAGTAATAAAACGCGAGTAAAAAGTAAACTTAATTTCTTTTATTAAAAAGACAAGTAAATCGCAGCGCATCGTGCTGAAATTTTAATAGAGAACGCTGAATTTATTAACGCGTCGACTGTCAATTCTCGCCCAAATTTTCCCCGATAAACGAAGAAGATAAAGCTAACGGGTTGAAATGCAATTCGAACGAAAGGCGAAATCAGCGAAAAGCACGTGCTCGCGGGGCAGCCTTCGTCACGATCGCAGTCCGCAGCGCATTCCCAGAAAGAAAACACGTTAGCCGTCGGCACCGATATATAATTGACACAAAGAACCACGCGGGCGTGATAGCGGCATTGATCGAGGCCGGCCGTTTCCTGCCTCGCAATAATTACGCGTCACGCCATGTGCACAACTCGCTCATATGCATACACGTACACATTACACACGTGGACGACGAGGAGCAAGTCGCCGACGTGACCTGGAAGGCCAAAACGCGACAATTAGCTCTCGAGGAGGCGAAAAGAAAATGCGCCGAGAGCCGACGGGGGCAGTGGGGGGGATCGCGCGACAAATGCAAATCGGCCGACCCTTCAATTAACATACGCGCGGAGCGTGCAGCTTGTACACTCGTCCGGCAATTATTAGGCTGATCCCTCCAGCGTGCGATCGCATCTAAATGCTTGTATTAGGGAGCCTTATCTCCGAGAGCTCGGCCCGGCCCGGGCTCTCCGGGCTATCGCTTCTTTCGGCGTTAAATGAATCAGGGATATATCGCCGTTTCGTCAGGCATTATCTGCTCGCTCGAGTGGATAATGAATTCTGCGCCGTGTCTGCATTTCGATTTATTGCGGAATTCATCACCAGCATATTCGGGGTACAATAATTTCCGATAATTTCGGTTCGCTGCTAATTTGTGTATCATACTTATAATAAGTAGCGGAGTGCGCTGGTGTATTGCAAGTGTGGGAATTAACATCGGTCGAGGGTCTAACTTAATTCAGTTATAGACGAGAGGTAAAGAGTTATTCAATTTTTCGTAAAAAATGAGAGTACGAGTCTGTATTGTAGCTCAGAAAAAACGAATCGAAAAATCTTAATTCTCCGAGATGAACGGTTGAACAATTGTTTTCAGTTTAATGCGCGATTATACATACTAGTGTATATTAACTCTATTCATCTAATCACGTAAAATCCAATGCTCAATCGTGATAATGTATAAAGATACTTTGAAGCTGTCCTCCAAGACTCTGATCCTGAAGGCCGCGTTCGCGGGTTAACATGAGAGTTCCATTGTGATATTCCGAGAGCTAAATAATCGCTGCTATCAATAATTCTATTTTAAAGTTCGTTCAATCTAAGCTGCTTAATAACATTAAGAAAATCCAAAGCTTAATAAAATGCCCACATACCACCAGTTGAAACGCAAGAAGGCGTCGCTTTTGAAGTAAATTCATTGCTTCAAGAGCAGCTTCAATTTTGATTCTGCTCTCGGCCGTGGCTAAGAGCGTCCATCTCCCTCCCGGAGAAATCCTCGAAGCTGCAACAGCTCTTGTCAGCGCAGTCGAGATACGTTCAATGGCTGTGAAAGAGACACACCACAGGGGAGAGAGAGAGGGCGTTGGGGGGGAGCGACTCGACTGCGAGCACCGTGACAGTTCCCTCCTTGAGGCGAGCTCGATCGTTCTCGCTTGCCGCAGTTATTAAACGGGTTCGTTCAATTCCCTCGAGCGATCAAGTGTATTCTCGGCTCCCGGCTCGTCGTTATAGCGCACGTCATTTTACACGCTCTACATGCCGAAATAAGGTTCGCGGGAGAACGCAATTCTCGCTCGGCTCGCGTCCACCCCTACCCCTTCTGTGCAATTGTCCAAAAGTCGATTTTCTTGGGCGTTGATTTTTGTTTTGCGACAAGATTTGCTTGGTGCTTTTATAGTATAGTACATTTGAACGGTGCAAATTAAGCTTCCAAATAAATTTATATACTATAGAAGAGCTTTGTTAGTACGCGGGAGAGTCATTTTTAGAAGGGAGATTTTATTAATATTGAATTAATAAATATAATACTCCCTGCTTGGCTCGCATTTTTATTAAAATACAAAATCAAAAAGTGAAACAGCAGAGCGTTTAACAATAATTTTAGATTTATCGAATTCCTTCAGTTTGCAAGCTAATAAATAAATATAAAGATTGACCTTAATAAAGATCGTAGGTATTTAGGACGCGGAACCGAAATTGTAAATTCGCACGGGGTATTTGTCCTCGGAGTTTGTGATAAATGTCGATGTCGCGTGTCGCGCTGTACGATGGGAAAGATAAACAGAATGAGTTTTCATTTTGGCCAAGTACTTCTTATCAGTCAAATTAGTCAACTATGAGCAATTGTGGCGTTAGAAACTTATTAGCTATCTTGGAAAATTACATAATATCAAATTACTGAAAAAACAAGCAATTTCTTTCTCGTAAAGCTTTCGGCGCTGTATTTGCAAAATTAATCATTGCTCTATACCGTTTTTCAAGAAAAGCTAACAGTCGTTCAACGACGTAGAAAAAAATGTATTAACAAACGCAGAAAAAACTCTACGTATAAAGGCACGCACCTTTAAATCTTTCGGCTATGTTTTCGTCATCGTCGATCACTGCCGGGCTGCGTATCGCCTCGAATTAGAGCCGTTCAAAATCGAGAGGTAGAAAAAAAAAAAACGGTTCCACGGGCGATTAACCGCCTCTGAAATCTCCTTTCGCTTTGCCGGCCAACCCTCGAACCGCAAAGCCGCGCGGGCAAGCCTTCGGCCTCCGCGGACTTTACACGTATATAAAAGTCAATGATAAGCATGAGGTGCTTATTATGGCTAAGGGGAGGAAGAGCGAGATAGGAGACCGGTCGCTGATGCGCCGACCGAGACTCGACCTACTTTGGCCTCGCGAGCTGCTTTTTGTTTTTTTTTTTTTACTTTTTTTTGGCTCTTTTCTTTTATACAGCTTTTTGGCCTCTCGTCTGCGTGCATTGCCGAATACCGAAACTGACCAAGAATGCCTGCATCTGGTTATCGTCTGATTGTTAATTAATTTTTGTCAAGCACATTTATTGAAATTCGCAAGGAATTCGGAAAACCTTGAATCGGGACAGATGCAAACGAAAAATTTTGCGTTTAATTGGATGCATCAGCAAAACTCTTTTCGAAGCAAAATTACCATGAATTATAGTAGTGCAAGCATTATTTAAGCGAGAGTAAAAAAGTTGAGATTTTCTTGATGAGCTGGCAGGTGGTGCTTCTAGTGCTTTCCGTCGACTTAATCCTTGGGTCTAATTAATTAAAAGCAACAGAGTAAATTGGTACATCAACAACAGGTAAGATGAAGCATGAGCCGTTGGAAAGCTCTTGCCTTCAAAGTTATTCTTTCCGCATTTTTAGTTGCATTACGGAACAAAGTAATTAACTTCATTTGATAAACTGTATTTATGTTCGTAAATTGGACATTAGAAATTAAAAATTCTAATGGCCTATTTGTACCGGCTGTTATATTAAGTAAATTAAAAGTTGTAGTTTAAGACGTACCTCTTACTGGTGGTGCAAATGTGAAACGGATATCGTTCGTTAAATTAAACACGTTTCAAGTCACTAAATTCAAGTCGCTCGTTTCTATGAGCTATTGCTGAACCAAAAGTATAACGGACGCCGGGATGAATAATGAAATACGTCAAAAACTTGTACGACGTCTCCTCGGTGCTCGAATTCAGATTAGAAAGTCTTACGCTGAAGAGCTGAATGTCTTCAAACGAGAAGTCAAAGTTTTGTATCCCTGTTTTAAACGATTCTCGCATAAAATATTTCCCTCGATTGATTGCTTGTAGAAAAAGTAACGCAACTTCTGCTTTCTCGAGCGTCGCGTCGGAGGCGAGTTCTAGCCCGCGATGCTCACAATATGTTATCTTCAATAACTCATTTTACGCAAATTTTCCAGCATCCGTTCGAATTCGGAGTCAGACCCCCTCCGCGCCCCAACAGGAAATGCGATTGCGCCTTATAAAATTCGCGAGCGCGGACGCGTCGCTGTACTCCATCGAGCAAATCGGATTCTCGAGACAGATTGGAAGAAACTCCCCGTCGCGAGGGGGCTAAAATTTTTCCGCGACTTCGACTCTCGCTCGCGCCGCCTACAATATATTTTGTATCGGGCGACACGGATTCAATTTTCGGATAAAAATGCGAGCGCGGCGGTACAATGAGATCCGCGCGCGCGGGTGGAGAGCGGCGGCTTATCTCTCCTTTTTCCTTTTTTTTTCTTATCGGCGGACCTCCGCCGGCGCACTAAAAGGCGATGCGCGAAAAATCTGCGTTGTTGCGCCGGCAGCGAGTCTGAGAATGAGCGAGACGTGTCTGCGGAATGGAAGAGAGAAGGACTCGATGGCAGGCCTCGCGGCTATCGGGAGTTATACGTATATTTCTAGCACTCTGGGATGAAAGGCAGAAAGAGAGCAGTCGCGCCTGGGAAAAAATAAAAATACGTCGCGCCGACGCCGCCGGCGAGAGGGGAGGAGCGACGGAGATGATCTTCTCGGGACGGGCTTGAGGGCGCAGCGTTTACGTATAAATAAGAAGGAGGAACGAAATCGGTGGCAGCTCCAGGAAGCGAGGTGCTTATTGTCCTTTGTCTTTTTTTTTTTAAATGCGTCGGTCGGCGGCGACTTAATGTAATCTCTGTAAATAGTTTTTAATCGCTCGTCGAACGGGGCGGAGCTTTACTCAATCGACCTTTTTTATTCCTGTTTAGGCGATGACGCGCCTGCCGTTATCGTGCATTTCAGATTCTATAAGTTTTAAAGATTTTATGCTCCAGATTTTTTTTTGCAAAATGCCCTCGCGTTCATTTTCTGGGTTTATAAAACGTGAAAGTTTTGTAAAAAGCTCGGTTTCGGCTGGGATTCCGAAAAGTTCTTGGGTCAAGGATAAATTAAAGCGCTCAGGCTCAAATTATCATATACACAATTTGTCAAGAGCGAAATCGAGTCTTTGATATTACAGAAACTTTTTTTTCTAAACTAAGTGCGCAAAATTCAACTTTC
>JAWWEM010035196.1:0-15171 GCA_035582935.1 Ormyrus thymus | reverse complement strand
TGCTGTTCCAAGTATTATGTTTTCAGAAGAAAATAACAAATTCTTTTATTGTTGTTTCCTGAAAACTTTGGTTTTTTTGGAGTTTGGCGTCAACTCCTGGTTGAACCGTTCCACGGATTGGCATGAAACAGGGCTTAAAATTTTTTTCTTAATGTTATTCAGGGCCGAAGCTCTGAAATAGTGGAATTTTTTTGATTTAGTATTTTTAAATCAAGAAAAACTGATAAAATTTAAAAATTTTAAGAAAATTTTTCAGTTTTACTTGATTTAAAAATACTAAATCAAAAGAATTCCACTATTTCAGAGCTTCGGCCCTAAATGACATAAAAAACAAAGATTTTAAGCCCTGTTTCATGCCAATTCATCAATTGGTTCAAACTGGAGTTGAAGCCAAAGGAAAAAATTTGAGATTGAAATATCTCTGAAAAAAATGGAACTACAGACATCTGTCTGGGCTCATTTAATTCAAAATGAGCTATATTTTTAATATATAGATAGTATAAACTATTATTAATTTAAATTTGTTTTACAGGTCAATTAAAACCATGTTAACGATGGGTATAGAACCCCCTTAATAGGTTAAGTTCGCACGGCTCATGTTTCTCGGAATCGGCTGGAGTAACAAAATTGAAACTGGTGCAACAAAATAGCAAAAAATTAGCAACAAATTATGAAATAGTTTTTATTGTGTCGTGCTGTAGTGGTCAGGCTAGCTTAATAGACAATCAGTAGTGTGCTATTTAGCGGCCTTGGTACACATTTTACGATTACAAATTTTCAGTACATGGATTTCTACATTGATTTCTACGTGGATTTCCATCCTGAAATCTATATGACGATTTCGGACATTTTCGGTCTGAAATCGCGTGGATTCTACGTAAATTCCATGTGGAATCAGATGGATTTTAAACGGATTTCCATATGGAATTCAGATGGATTTCAGTTTGGATTTTTTCAACTGGGATATACTTCTTTATAGATGCGATAGCATCTTAAACTACACCCACGCAGTTCTGGTAACGCTATATTTCGCCAGACACTTATAAAAGTTTAAATTAGTTACAATTTATTGTCATTAATATTAGTTCTTGTTCTCAAATTAAAAGAATTTCATAAGATTTTACAAAATTTTTTCAATGGAATTTTTAAATAAAAAGTAGAATCGTTACTACTTAAATTTATACTGATATTAAATTATAAATATTGTATAGTATGCTTAAAGTATTGGCTGAAACAATATTGACCCGACCTCATTATTCATGGCGATATTGATATTAACTTAAAAAAGTAAGGTCGTTTATTTCTGAGGAAATAAACTACCAAGGAAAAGAAGCGAAGAAAGTGAAAAATACACAGGTAATATATAAGATTATTTGAAATCGGACATTCTAGGTGTACCTACCTATCCAGTTTCTCCAAAGTGAAAAATACTTCTTTTGAATCAAGAGAACTTTATGAATGCTGATGCTTCGCTTTAGTACTATTCAAAATCCAGTAATTGTTAGATGACAGGTCTGTTTTGTTTGGAGAAATAGGATAGCTTGGTTAAGACAGAAGATCCCTTTCATTTGAAATACAATTTCCAAGTTTTAAATATGCTATATTTGTTCTTTTAGGAATCAGATTCGAAGTCATAAGTATGATCAAATTAATCATATCAAAAATTAATTTTAATCATCAACGATTTAATATGAATGTGTTCTACATCGTTATGAAAAAAAATATATTTTTTTAGTTTATATTTATTTTCATAATTAATATTATAAAAATACTTTTTAGTTTACGTTTATTTGTAATAAACAATGTTTATTATATTTTTAATAAAAACATTTACAGACTTTAATTCTACATTGTTTATTTTATTAGTGTTTATTCGCTTTACATAAATTATAAATTATTACTTGAAGTGAGTTGATGAGGAATTGGATGAAGAATTGTACGATGCTGAAATAATTAAATTGATTTGATTTTACTGAGATTTAGAGAATTATTTATTATATTAAAATTCAAGACGAACGGCAGTAAAAAACTCCAGTCATAAGTGGAGGAAAAGCCTGTTGCCTGAAAAAACTTTAATTATAAAATATGAAATTTACACTAAACAAAGAACAAACTAAATAGTAATTAATGATACACTTAATATTACTTAACAATACTTAAATACCGCACACTAGAGAGCTCTCTTTGCGGAAGACTGTTATCCAGCTGGAGCGAGAGTAGAAGCGGACACCCAAGTGTGTCCGGAGAATTCGGTGGTACGCGGCCAGTGCCAGGGCTCCACCCGTGTGTGGACTTCCTGACACTCAGTGGCAGCACGCCCAGCTAGGTACAACAGCCCACTGCGCCAGCGTACTGCCGATATTGGCTAGCTAAGAGCCTTGGCTCCAAAATGTCCCGGGAATAACGATCAGTCGGTGCACTCGACTGTCGAATTGGCCACTTACAATAAATACAAGATCTCACACCGCGCACCAATATCTATATCAATATAAAGAATAGATACTCCATGAATAAGAGGGAACAGCCCTGACAGAATATGCAACAAGAAAAATCCTTCTCAGCTAGAAGGCTATACCGTGAGCATCTACTCCTATTCCAACCGAACGAACAGTTAACACTGAAAAACGTTCACGCACTGCATTCTTCTAGGACCGCCCGCGCAGCCCAAAAGACTTTTAGTCCCCACTCCAGTCAAACATTAACAAAACATTCATTCCTATATTAAAAAGCGCTATAAGACAGAACAATTAGTAATAAGAAATAAAACGTGTAATTGAATTCCTATACTGTAACTGAAGTATTGATTAAAAAAATGTGTGCAAGAATTTTTCATAGAAAGCATGACAGTTGATATCATCAAAATTTCCTACCAAGGAAATATCCAGCTTTAATTTTGTCTTCGCTTGTAACATTCGAAAATGTTTTATTACATATTATATAGACGCATCTAAAAGAATAGCTGCTGTCCTCCAAAATCCACTTTGAATCCTTTAAATCTCTTCTTTTTCCTTTTGAGAAATCTTCTGTTCAAATGATTGTTAAATTTAGGAATATTATTATACGAATATCCCATTCTAATATCAAACCCTTAAAATTTATCTCGAATCTTTTATAACTTTTCCCGGGCTATATAGTGGAAAATTTTAGCTGGAACTAACAGTTAATTTCGAAGATCATTTAAAGGTAAACTTGGTTTTTTAAATAAGAACTTCCATGTCTTATATCAGCTTTTCGCTATACAACAAAAAAGATATACATAATAAACATATTAAAAAATTAGAAAAATTTCTCTAATTGGATAACTGTTATCACAAGCCATAAAAGAATCCATAAATCTTAAGTTAATTTTAAATTATAACACCACATAAATACTAATCCATAGTTTATACCCTAACACCACTGATTGTAAAACCTTTAATCTTAAACCTTAAAATCTAAACCCGTAATTTTTAAAGTCTAAACCGAAAAAACTGTAAATTCAAAGACAATTAAACCATAAGCATGTAAACTCCAATTTTCGTTGAGCTCATTAATCTTGAAGACATTGACCTTATAGCAAGCACCGTAAACTCATTCTAAGCTTTCAACATAAAATCCTAGCTTAATTTATAAATCTTAATCCCTAAATCTAAAGCCTGAACTTATAAACCTTGTACTGTAAACCCATAAATCCTAAATCAATAAACCCAGAAATATTAAGCTCCTATAAATTCTAAATCAATAAGATTGCGAGCGTAACCAGATATTTTTTACAAATTACGAAACTTGAATATTCAACAAGTATTTGGATTGCGGAATATAAGTAAATTTGACATGGCCAATAATAAAATGAAATATGTTTCTATTTACAACTGTTAAAAGTAAAAAAACTTTCATGAGTTCCTATGAAGAAATCTGCCAACATTTCTATATATATTTTTAAATACAGTTGAAAAAATTTGAAGTAAAATCCATGTGGATTCACTCTGAAAGTGCCGAAATCGCCATGTGTATTTCAGTGTGGAAATTCGTATGGAAATCTGTATACAAATATGCTACATATTTTATAAGTTTTGTTGTGGTCAAAATGATGATATGGATTAAAATATGCAGATTTCCTATAGATATCTGGGCAGATTTCTAGAAGATATAGATTTCTTGACAGATTTCTGGGCAGAATTCCATGCAGAAATCTGTACAGCGTTTTGATACAGTTTCTGTACAGAATCCATATAAATTTCTACACAGATTTCTGTAAAGATATCTTACAGATTTTTTCAATAGGGAAGGCTTAAAATCTTTGTTTTTGATGTCCTTTATGGTCAAAAAGCTATTCACTAGAGTAATTTTTTTCATTTAGTATTTCTCAATTAAGAAAAACGGACAAAAATTCACAAATTTTATTAAATTAAAAAAATTTTTTAGTTTTTCTTAATTTTTAAATACTGAATCAAAAAAATTGCACTAGAAAAGAGTGTTGACCCTAAATGACATAAAAAATAAAGATTTTCAGTCCTATTCCATATCAATACATTCACGTAGAGGTTTCAAGTAGAATTGATACCAAAGTTTCCAGAAAACACAACAAAACAACAATAAAAGAACTTGTTACTTTCTTCTAGAAACGTAATACTCGATACAGCACTAATTTATATTTATATTTACTAATTTATAAATTATAATTACCACTTTTATTGAATGATTTAAGTTGATTAAAGATGTTTTTCTCGCACTCCAATGCTATAAAGAAAAGAGAACTGGCCTCTTCTGTAGACATTTGAGACACTTCTGTGTCGAACACTGCACTTCAGCATTAGTCGAATAATTTCAGAATCATTATTAATTCCAGAACTTCATAATGATTTTCTCTCCAATAAGTGTAGACTACTTGTTGTCTATGCGTATAATGTTCAAAGCAGTATATCTCTGTAATATGAATTATCGCTGACACAATAATGAAAGTGCACATCTGTAACAGCACTTACAAACGACACTTTTAAAATAATATTTGAAATACAACACTATATCAAAAAAGACCAAAAAGTAAAGCCTAATATTGGCTTAAGGGGACCTGAAACAGAAAAATTGAAGTTTTTTTTAGCTTGACATCTTGAAATGATAATGGAACTTTAAAATTACCTGCTTTGAAAAAGTAGCACTGAGACCAGGAGTATTCTCTTTGAAAACATTAAATGATTGTACGCTGGAGGAAAAAGTTTTTTTTTTTTGTAGAGGAGGGAGGAAATCTTTTATAGACCGTCAGGGGGCCGGCCACCTGGTGTGTGAAACTCTGCGATACGGAAGGTGCCGGCCTACCCACTAAAACCTCACCTCCTTGATGCATGCCCGCCGACTAAATTTAAAAGCTAGCTTAAAACTAGCTTAAAACTGCAGACCAGAGTCGAAAGGAGTGCATCGAGGGGACCTCCTTCGCCTGGCTCTAAACCCCGCCCCGGAAACCGCCATTAGGTATTACGTCGGGGAGAGAATCAGGGTGATTGCCAACGGGGCACTCTACTTTCTTAAAATTAAATTAAATTAAATTAAATTAAAATTATCTACTTACCTTAGGGGAGGTCCGCCCTCTCTCGCTTCAGAATATCCTCGGCGAAATTGGCGATTATCCCCCAGCTTTCTATGCTGGAGAGAATGACCAGGACGATGCCTTCCGGCGTTACCCTTCCGACATCGTCCTCCACTCCGCTCCTCTCTCCTTGCCATCGCCCACATACAAAGAAAGTATGCTGGGTGTCGTCTTTGGCGAACCCACAGTATATACAACTGGGTTCCGCCACCTTGCGCATCCTGTGCAGGTACGCGCGGAAGTAGCCGTGGCCAGTCAGCAACTGGGTAAGGTAGTAATTTACCTCTCCGTGCTGCCGATCGATCCACGAACCACCTGGCTTATCAGCCTGCCAGTCCACCTCCCGTGCGTTTCCTGCTCCCACCGGTCCTGCCAGCAGGCCAGGGATTGCTCTCTGACCTGCTTCTGCCCTTCGCTTAGCTAAGACTATCTTTTGTTTGGTAGACGGACTTCCGCTCCTGGGCAAGGAGATCGACCAGGATTACCCCGGCGATCACTAGGGATGCCGCTTCCGAGACCGTGCGATACGAACACGCTACACGAAGTGCACACCTCCGTTCTACAGCCGCCATGCGCTTGCGATACATTTTGTAACGCAGCGCGTCGGCCCAAACTTCAGCCCCGTAAAGCATCACGAACTCAGCAGCGCGCAGTAGCAACCGCCTGATGCAGGGACGTGGTCCACCGACGTTGACCATGACCCTGCAAAGGGAAGCTGCCACCAACGCCGCTTTGTCCGCGAACCTCCGAATTTGTTTCCTTCTGGGAACAGAAGGTGAGCTTCGTATTTAGCATCACCCCCAGGTACTTCACGGATGCTTTCGTCTGTACCGATACCTTACCGATGGTCAGCGACTGCACTCTGGATATGCGCTTCTTCGTGAGAAGCACGACCTCAGTTTTGGCCTCCGCTAGTTCCAGCCCATGATCGCCCATCCAACGGCGAATTCGGCGCATGACCTGATCGAGTCGCGTTTGTGCTAGCACCATATTGCGAGTAAGGATGACAGCCGCCATGTTATACACGTACCCGATCAGGAAGAACCCTTCCGGCATACCCAATCGAAGGATCCCGTCGTAGGAAATATTCCACAGATCGGATCCTAGGATGGATCCTTGGGCTGCCCCAGATGTTAGCTTTTTCCGCTCGGAGCCCTCCGCCGTATCGTATAGTATAAAGCGTTCCTTCAGGTAGTCTCCGATGATTCGAAGAAGGTACGGAGGTACCTTGAAGTACCGCTCCAGTGCCCCCAGCACGTCCTTCCACCTGACCGAGTTGAAGGCGTTCTTGACATCTAGTGTCACCAGGAGACATACGGAGCGGGAAAAATCATTTCTCCTTTCCGTGTTCCTGGCTGCCTCCACTACCTCCTGGATAGCGTCGATGGTAGACCTTCCTCTCCGAATGCCGAACTGCCCCTCGGAAAACTCGCCGGATGTTCTTAGCGTCGCCTTCAGGCGGGGTCTCACTAGCTTCTCCAGGAGTTTCCCGGCGGTGTCCAGCATACACAAAGGTCTATATGATGACGGAGCCTCTAATGGTCCTTTCCCCTTGCTTATCAGCACAAGTCTCGCCTCGTTCCAGCAGGAATGAAATATCCCCGCTTTAAGGCACGAGTTGTACATGCTAAGCAAGAGCTCAGGATTGCTCCTAGCCACCGCTTTCAGTATCTCAGCCGGAAGACCATCTGGCCCCGGCGCCTTCTTGTTCTTCATAGAGCGTACAGCTCTCTCCAACACTGCCGTAGTAAATGGCGGCACCTCGGAGCCGTCTGGTTGCAGGAGTTCATCCCAGCGTTTGGGATGCGTGGGGAAAAGGGTATTGACGATTTCGTCCATTATCCCCCCGCTCATAGGCTCGCTCTTAGCGAACATGCCCAATTTGCGGCTGATAATCTTATAACCCAATCCCCACGGATCGCTGTTAAGACCCTCCCCCAGCTTCTTCCAGCATCGGTACTTACTGGCTTTGATGGCCCGCTTCAAAGCTCTTCTCGTTGTCAGATGTTCAGCGATCTTGATCGCGGCATTCCGGGCGTGCCTCTGAGCCTTTTGGGCGATGCGACGCAGTCGCAGGCATTCCCGCCGCAGCCCCGCGATTTCGTCCGTCCACCAGTAAGCAGGACGTCTAGCGCTTCTCGCTGACTTTCTCGATATCGCTTCCTTGCAGGCTTGGCGGATTAAATGCATGGTAGCTTACGTTACCGCTTCCGCCCGCTCAGAGAGCGTTGGGCTCCTCGGTATCTCCACCAGGGTTCGCTGACCGCGTTCTAGCGCCTGGGAAAACTTCTCGTGGTCTATCTTCTTAACGACCCATCTGGCTGGGCGGCGTTCAACCGCTGTCTGGACCGGCGCAACATCACGAACGCGAAACGTGATATACTGGTGATCGCTGGTTATGTAGTCCTCGATCACCTGCCAGTCCCGCACGCTTGCGGCCAGATGTTCCGTCGCGAAAGGTATATCCGGGATGGTCTCCCGATATCCGAGTCTCCTGAAGGTCGACGTGGAGCCGGCGTTTAGAACCACCAGCCCCAGTCTGGACGTCGTGTCCATCATGCGTCTCCATCTGGAGTTCGACGCGTGTTCTCCCCACTCGAGAGCTTTGCTGTTAAAATCCCCGGCCACTATCAGCTCCCCCTCCATATCTCTGGCCGCATCCTCGAGAGCATCTAGTTTGCTTTGGAAAGCCCTCGATGGCCTAGTTCGGAGTGAGGTAGCAGCTGACGTAGTTTCCACCTCGGGGGGTGGAGTAGCTTGGGTGGCAAATGTGTGGAGTGGGTGTTTTGTGTTATGCATGTGCTTGTGTATTTGGCAGTGCGTGAGGCCACCATGCCGGGTTCGAGCCGACGACCACGACCCGACGCTAAGTATGCGCCGCTCCGCGCTTCACCCCCACACCACGGGTTACCCTTTGGGAAGAGCCTCCCGCAGTGTGTGACGCCCACATCCGTGTGTTAGGGGAGATGTGCCCGTTTATAGGGCCCCCCTCTTAAGCGATGACGCGCAGCAGGTACCTAGTCCGCAGCGCACGAGCTGGCGTTACCAGCCGCGCACGTACGTTTCAGTACTTGTAGGGTTCTGCTCACTCCGTGCTGGCGACCGGCGTCGCTCCGTGTCGCGCTCACGCACCGGGGTGCGTGCCGCCTACATCTTTGTCTGCAGAGGAGATATACACGTTTATAGGGTACCCCCTCGCGAAATGATGGCGCGCGGCAGCCCTTTCTGAGCAATGGCGGAAATAACGCCCGCGCCGCCGCCTTTTGGCGACTGTGGAGCGGGACCACTCCGTGCTAGCCGTATTTTTGGTCGGGAAGACGTCGACGATCAAGGAGCCAGGTAGTAGTATTGCCTACATCCTGCCAAGAATGTTATCGTGTCTGTGTGTCAGTTTTTTATGGGATGCGTACCTGTATGGGTGTGGTGTCAAGTTGCTGTGAGTGTACTCCTTCCTCCTTTCTCCGGGCTTGTGACCGGCGCCGCTGAGAGATAGGATCGCTATGAATCCGCGGCGGCGGAGTTGGAAGAATAAGTTTAGATTACTTGAAGTTATTAATAATACTAAGTGAAATATTATTACAAATGCTTTCTTTATTTATTTATTGCAAAACTAAAAATCTGTTATTATAAATACTAAGTAGAAAGTGAACATACTTCTGTAAAAAGTTAACAGAAATTATTAAGGGGGTGTCGAAGGCGATTGTGAACGACCGATATCGGTATTGTAGGTACTTATAATGATCTCAAGCGCCATCTAGGATCTAGATGGCACATTGCAATAAAGGAGACGGTTTATTTCAAATTTTATATCATTTGAATGTTTAACAATGTAGTATTTTTAATAATACTATCTTTGCTTGCTTTCATTCAATTTTGACCTCATTCAGGAGATTTTATTCCAGAACAACGACTATTATTTTAATTAATAATGTTACATCTAAAAAATAATAATGTATTATTGTGCTTGTCTGCAAATTCACATTATATAAAAATATATTCCTAAAATGTCAATGGTTAACTTCGATGTGTTAAAATAATCGATTTTGAAATTTCTTAAATTTATGCCTGAAAATTTTTTTCTACATTTTGGGTAAAGTATAGAATCAAATAATCAAATTAAAAAATTTTGATTTTTGGAACTTTTTTCAGTATATAATATATTAATGTGTTTCGATACGCATTTTTTATAATGATCGTTTGTAATGTACGTGTTTTCATGTGTTGAGTTAAATACCGTTGATTTTTACATACTTTTAAACAAGTACTACACTTCATTTGACATGTTTGAAAATAAGTTTCCGCACTTTTCACACTTTTCTGTTTCGTCGTGAACTTTTTTTTTATGTTCCAACAAACGACAAATCCATTTGTGGCCGATGACACATTCTTCTTTATTTTGTTCTAAGTGACTTTTTTCATGGCGCATTAAATTTCTTTCTTCAGTGAAAGCTTTGTCACATGTACAGCATATATACAAGATTGAATGTTTTAAGCTTTTATGAATAATCAGCTTCTTCTTAGTAATAAATGTCTCTTCACAATTATTTATACCGCATTCGTTCATTTTTTTTTTTAATGTTGTGTGTACTGTGACAATAGTACGATCTTGATAAACGTCACTTTTTTTCGACTCTTCGCAAGAACAAGTAGCTGGTTGGTAACTAGCCACCCAAGCATCGCATCCATAATTTATTGCTTCCTCTACATTTAATCTTGTATTTATTACAGCGTGATAGGTACTGCTTCGAATGAAGAACATGTCACCAGCATATTGCATTATCAAAGAATATGGAATCTTCCACTTTGACAGCAATTTTGGTGCAATGAAATAGATCTTGTGTTTCAAGATTTCATTGCAAATGTTTGCTGACGGATTCTTTTCCTTGAGATAATCAGCAAAACTTTTCTCAACTTCGGCTTGCCAGCGATGATGTATAACAAACCATACATTGGGTTTGCCGCTTTTCAGAATATTAAGGCTGCTCAAGCCTCCATCCTCTTCATGATGAACAGTGAAGCTGCCTCTTTCACCTATATAATTCATAGGCATATTTATGCCAGGCATTTTTCCATTGTGTGGATTTCTACCGAAGCTTATATGAAACTCGAACTTTCCCAATAAAAAACCGTCTCTTCCGGTGCAATTTCTATGTCACGAACGTACACATGACAGTCTTCGCTTTTTTCAAATAATTCTTGAAGCGATTTAACTATTTCTTCCCATTCGTTAAATTTTTCAGCAGTATCTTCATGAACATTTTTCTTCAAAATACGCTACAAAAGAGTTTTATTCTTTTTTGCACTTATAAGAATTGCTTCATTAAAATATACTCCATCTTCTAGTTTTTTTAACCGCTCATAATGGACTGGTAGCTTTTTGTCATTGTTCGTGTTATTTATTTTACGTAAATATTTTTCGTAGTCTATTTCCACGGGATCAAAGATGTTTCGGAACTGTAAAAACATAAAATAAAATAGTAACTGCAAAAATAAATAATTCTATTAAATAAAATATAAGTAAAATAAATATTAATTAATGTATCGGCTTGTAAGTGTTTAAATAAAAGGAAATTGATTTAAAGGTAAATCTGAATAAATAATAATAAAAACCATTAAAAATTTATTCATATCAACTTCATATTAGTCGAAATGTTTTTATATTGATTGCCTCCAATTGTCCCTGTTGTAGTTAATTAGTTTTATATTTAATAAATTTTATTTTCCAATAAAAATATAATGATTAAATGATTATTAAGATTTACCATTTTAGAAATCGAGATGGAAAATAAAACAAACTCACTTAGAAATCGAGCTGAAAATCGAGACAAATCCACTTTAAAATCGAGTTGCAACTCGAGGCTAATCCATTTCGAAATTGATCTGAAAGTCGAAGTAAATTCACTCAAAATTGAGCTGCAAATTAAAGCCAATCCATTTTGAAATAGACCTGAAAATGCACCTCCAAGTCGAGTGGGAAATCGTGATAAATCCTCCTAGAAAACGAGCTGAAAATCGAGGCAAATCCATCTAGAATTCGAGATCGACTCAACTCCAAATCGAGTTGGGAATCAAAGTCTATCCATATAGAAATTGAGTTAGAAAACAAGGAAAATACATCTACCTGAAAATCGAAGCAAATCCACCTACAAATTCACCTATAAATCTAGAAAGATCGAAGTAAACAGAAAAAACTGAATGTATGAAAACAAATCTCAATATTTTTGCAAGATTAGTGTATGAAAACAAATCTCAAGATTTCACTGAAACATAATCCTTCCACGTCTTCTTACGTTAAGTGGTGACCAGATCAAGACAAAGTTTTTGTCATTAAAACGCTTATGGTGATAAATCGTACAAACTCTAGACCTTCTTTGTAGTATCAAACTCATATAAACAGCAATATATATATCAGCTGTTCTCTGTGTGTCAGTCTGTCTGTCTCTCTCACTCTCTCTAAATAAATAAATAATTAAATAAATAAATAAATTATGTAAGTAGGGTAAAGAAGATCTCTAGGCTGCATTGTCTATTATGATAAAGCAAGTGCTATGTTGTCCAGTAGAGAGATACGAAAAGAAAACAGCAAAATGTATAATTCTCTAATTTTAAATTGCCATAAAACTGAAAATAAAAGTTTATGTAAGAATGCTCACCATTAAAAGTGAATATGGTTGATACTTGGCTGTACCTTTTTTGATAATACCTAGAGCATTATGAAAACTGCAGTCTTGGATTTCCACACTCACGTCATCTTATAATGGACCTTTTCTGTCCTCACAGTCAAAAAATTCAAATGACATGACGTAGACTGCTTCGACTTTTGCAGACTTGTAAGACTCTGAAGATGAAAAACTCTTCAGCGCGCCAAAAGCAACTGATAGGTTATGTCCCATAAACCGCACGCAATACAAATTACAGAATGTGACGAAACGGCGACGGTCACGAAACGCCTTCTGCGTTCCAGCGTTTCACCAGTCTTAACTTAAAAGCTGTAAGTTACGATTACTGGTGGATAAGCATAGAACTGGATAAGCTACGCGAAAAATATTAATTTTGTTTCAAGAAATACCAGAAATTGAATTTTAAAATTTTGAAATTTTAATTAAAAACTACGGTCTTATTAATTAATAGAAAAATAAATAAATACCTATATCATTTTCAAGTTTCGCATAAGTGAAAGCCGTCGAATTTTCAGTTAGTTAATAGTTTCCCATGAGCAGATTGCAATCATGGTGACAATTTAACTGCATTCGTTCGCCAAAATTTAAAATAATGATCTATTCAATGTTTATGGGCTCGCAAGTATCTGCCAAGTTATTTTTCTAAACAGTGTGTGCAAAGTTCGATTTTGCGCACTCATTTCTGTGCTTAGAATACAATATTACCGCACTACTAAGAAGAGTATGCAAAGTAAATAAATAGAACTTTGCATGTTTAGAAAAACTACAGCTATATAGCTTCAGGTGTGCAGAGATGATTCTCGCACACGTCTTCTTGATACCCGATTCCTGCAATAAGCACCTTTGCACACTTATAGCATAAAATACTGTTAAAATACTGTTACCAAGATTAAAATATATATTGAAATATTTTTATGGAAACTGATTGTAAAATGGTAAATATGGTAATAAAAAGTAACAATACCAAATTTGATACCTTCGATACTTATATACTTCATTATTTATATATTGATTTCAATACTTTTTTTGTTTACTTTGCACCAAAATTGAATACATGGTTGAATGTGCAGTTACATTGGCCATATTAAAAAGTTCTTTTATATTCTAATTTGGTTCCATTAACAATATTAGTAGTAAGATGGTATGATTTCATTACTTTCTTTTGTTTGATCTATATTTAACTGTTATTATTTAAATTATATATTAATAATACTTGACATACTGATAATTGATTTCATTCCTTTCTGTTGTTTGATCTGTATTTAGTTTAATGATTTTATTTAAATTTCCAAAGTATAATATTTCACATAGACGTTTATTGATAACAGATCACCATTTCTTTTTTGTGACAAATTGTTAATATATCATACTTGACATACTGATAATTGATTTCATTCCTTTCTTTTGTTCGATTTGTACTTAATTTAATAATTTTAATTAAATTTCCAAAGTATAATATTTCACATAGACATTTATTGCTAACAGATCATCATTTCTTTTCTGTGAGGAATTGTTAATATATCATACTTGACATATTGATGATTGATTTCATTCCTTTCTTTTGTTTGATTTGTATTTAATTTAATGATTTTAATTAAATTTCCAAAGTATAATATTTTATATAGACATTTATTGCTAACAGATTATCATTTCTTTTTGTGAGGAATTGTTAAAGAGAATTTTAAGAGAGATTGAGAAACAAACTCCTACTTGTCTAAGTTTATACTTTTGTAAAAAAGTAAATTTTTATAATACAACAAGGATTTGCTAATAGGAGATCACCATTTGTTTTTCGAGGAATTATTAGATTTAAATTTCTAAAATACAATATTTTCTAGGAAGTTTAAATTTTATTTATATAGACGTTTGCTATCAGATCACCATTTTTTTGTGAGGAATTGTTAAAGAGACTTATAAGAGTTTCATATAGACATTTATTGCTAACAGATCATTTCTTTTTTGTAAGGAATTGTTAAAGAGACTTCTTTTAAGAGAGATTGAGAATCAAACTCCTACTTGCCTAAGTTTATACTTTTGTAAAAAAGTAAATTTTTATAATACGACAAGGATTTGCTAATAGCTAGGATTTAAAAACTACATTGCAAAAAGTATAAAAGATTGCTAAAAAAATATTGGATTACAATTACAATAAAATTATGTAAAAAAAAGAATAATTTTATAAAAAATTAAAAAAATAGTATAAAAGTGAGCAGTTGTAGAATATATATAAGAATTATATTGAATATATATTATGACCGCTTTAATTTCATATAACATAAAAAGTATATTTGTCAGATAATTGATATTGTACTTTAAACTATTATTTAATCATTTTAACCATTGCATCCTTTATTAGTTTTAATGACAATAAAATGCTGCAATAAAAGTAAAAACATTAATTATAAATAATTGTCACAAGTAATACATTAATTATACATCCTTCACTACACATAAGAATATTATAATCTATATACAAATAGATAAAAAGATACGATTATAAATAAATACGTGGAACAAAATAATTTCATAATAATTTAAAAAAAAAGGAATATTGCAAATAATGTAAGCAGCAATTTATTGTAACTAGTATAAGCTTTAAATGTACAATTCGTATCTGTTCATTAATGTGATAATAATTATTTTTAAAAAACATGAAAGTTGAATATGAATAAATTAAAAAAAGATTATAGAGTTTATTGGCAAATAAAATATAAAAATATATAATTAACTTATGAATTAAATTAATATTAATTTAAATTATTTAAATTTATATTCAAAATTTAAAACAAAACTTACCAGTGAAATTCTGTCCTGTTCATCCATGCTCAATATTATTTTTCTTATATTAATATGTAACCGAGCCCAAGACTCGGTAACAAGAAGCAGAGTCGGGCAGGTAAACAGCGCGTCGGGAGACGCGGTCACACA
>JAWWEM010035174.1:0-15176 GCA_035582935.1 Ormyrus thymus | reverse complement strand
TATTCGATATGAATATTACTATTATTATTGAGAAAAATTGAACTTCAGAACTTTATAAACGATCTTCTTTATTTTCTATTTGAAATTAACAACGTACGTTCTTTCGAGCATAGAATTTCTTTTAGTTTATGACAAAGAATAGTTTTCCTTATTGTTAGTGAAATTAAGAATTTTCCATTGTTGAAAATTAATTTCTTATTAATTTCGGAAAAACTATTTATCAAGAACGAATTTCAAAATTAGTTGACCTTGAAGGCTGTTGCCAAGATCATGTATAAGGTCACGACTAAACACGACTTAAAGAAGCCAATAACTTTGGCCATTACAAAAGAACTCAAAGAGCTTTTTATTTTAACAGTCACCTTGACTCTTTCAAAAATACCTTACCTGAGAAAATATCAAGCTATCCTGTTCCTTTTTAAAACTTTGTATATTTGTAAACTATATTGATCGACTATAGTGCTGGATTAATAACACAGCCACACAAAAAAAAATGTCAAAACCCACGGAGCAGACTATGTACACCTTCTGTTTTTGGGGTCGCTGAATCCGAATCCGTGTTTCGTTTGACCACATCACACCTCAGGGTCAAGGTCATTTCAAGGTCAAATTTACAAAATGTTGACCTTGATCCTGACGTGATGGAGTCAAATGGACCACGGATTCCGATTCAGCGACCCCAAAAACATATGTATATACTGTCAAAATATGATTGCCATTAATTTTGTAGATTTGACCTTGAAATGACCTTGACCCTGAGGTGATGGGGTCAAACGAACCCCGGATTCGGATTCAGCGATCCCAAAAACATAAGGGTACATGGTCTGACTTGTGAGTTTTGACATTTTCTTTTTTTTTGTGTGGCTGTGTAATTATAGTAATCTTTTATGGAATACAGTTGTCGAGTATGCGAAGGTATTATAGTGATGTAGTAAATACTACAGTATTCTTAAGGGTAGGTTAGAGTCAGAAAAAAATTCTGTATTTAATATTCTACATTTACAGAAATTTAACTATGTTTCAGTTACATAAAAATAGAGAAAGATAAAAATTTGTAGCCTATTGAATCAAATTTGAAAGAGTTTTGCTTTAAAAAGTAATCCAAAAATGTGTTTAATGGAAATGTCTTACGTGGCAAAATTTTCCATAAAACTGAAATATTTTAATACATAGTGCCTACAAGACCTACAAACTTACAGAGGCTTTTGTTTCTAAACTCAAAAAAATAATTTTAAAACTAGTTTATGTCTGCGAAACATCAAAAAGATGAGAAAACGCACTATTTTTAATATTATAATTTATCTATATTATATTTTAATAATATAATTAATAATATAATTTAATAATATAATTCTTAATAATATAATTATCAATAAAAAACTGAGAAATTATTTTAAGCACAAAAGCGTTTGTAAATTTTTTGTAAACATAATCACCAATCTGTGTGCCCAGTTTCAGCTGGATCCGATGACAATTGCCTCATAAGGAACATTTGGAAGATTAAAAAAGGAAGATATGATTTTGACAAAAACAAGGTTAAATATTCTCTCATAAACACTTTTAAGGCTTTCTTAATTGAGCAATTCAAAATTTTCCAGCACCATACGACACTCCTTTCTGCTTTCTTAGTGAAGTTTCTGAAGTTAGTAAAGTTGCTGATACCTTTTTTGAATACAGTATAGCTTCCTCTTCTGCTTCTCTTGTGAGGATTACCTTTGCTGCCTGGCTTGTCTCTTTTTCTGGCAAAACTTAACATGCGGCTTGATGGCTTGATAGCTTCGTTTCATCGTTGAGTTTTTAACAGTCCATTATTGAATTGGGAAACTGCATTCTCAACTGCTATTTCAATTCTTTTCTTTGACACGAAGAGTTCTTTTGGATACTTTCTTCAAATAAGTGCATGCAAACTCTCATATCCATTTGGTGTCTTGCCTTTTACACAGCACATTAACAATTGTTCACTAAAAAGTCTTTCATAATTTGGATTAATTTTTTTCACTACATAATCACAGAGATGTTTCACTGTACTTAATGCATTCATTGTTTTTAAATAAATTCTTCCAAACTGTAGCATGAAATAGAAAAAATTCTCCATGCTCTGTTTTTGAATCAACAGGTATCTCTGTGATGGATTTTTAAATCACTTCCGGGATTATCAATTTTTCTTTTATTCACCATACGGCAACTTTTTAGCTGCATATTCCTCTTGATCTTCTACTTTTTGTTGGATAATAATTACTATTTACTGGCATAATTTTGAAGGAGATAGTTCTCAATGTTCAAAACAATTTTTTAATTTTTCGGTTGAATTAAATTAAAAAACGTATATAAATTTGACAATCACAGAGACGTGGAAATCTTACGCTTGAAATAAAATAAATGAAGAATATTATAAGTTAGTTTACTATGTGTTTTAATTGTTTTGTTATAAATATTTGTTTCAGGTGAAGATGCTCCAATGCATAATACGAAAGATAATGAAATAGAGCCTGATCTAAACGATACCAGATTAATCGAAATGTTACCTGCGACAGCTCTAATTACTTTTGAAAATTTGGAAAATAATACAATTAATACTTCTTCACTACAAGGTAAATATAGTTTACTCTTACATATACACATTGTGTTTGTTAAACTATTCTAATGAGGGTCGGTAATATTTAATTAATGAATTAATTTACTTATTTAACTATCTTCCAACCATAACGTTTTCTGCTGAAAATTACCTGCAAAATGACAGAAATTAAAATATTAATAACGTTATAAAAAGCAAAATACAATATACAAAACTAAATACACTGAGAGAAGTAAGTACCAAAAATTACTATATTTAGTAGTAACGAAGGGACATACTCAAATTATGAAAAATTTTATTACATGTGAATAGAAAAATTACTATCTTAGATAGTAAAAACTTTAAAGCAAAAATTTTGCTAACATAAAATTGTAAAAATTTCCGATATATATTAATACTTTCTGCACAAATCAGGGAACTCACGCGCCTGCGTTGAGGCTACGTTTCTCCAGCAATTTAACTTTTTATTGCTTTTTACATAACATCAAAAGTCTCGATTTAGTTATTATATTTTCATATTATGCGCATTAATTATATATTTTTTCGTATTATCCTATTGCTTTATTATCATTAAATATTAAACTTATTATACAAGTTCCAAAATTTTCTTCTCCAGAGTCCTTCATGGGTAAGTGGTTAACGCGTTCGTCTAATAAGCTGAGGATTCCGTGATCGAATCCAACTGTCATAAAAAAAAAATTATTTTTAAACTTAAAATTAAGTCTTTATATGACAATTCAATTCACATATATACAAACAACGAAAATAAAATTTAAAATTTTTTAAATTTAAACTCATTCATACAATTTACTACATTTTGAAATAAATTTAACTCCAAAACTTTTCTCAGTGTACAAATCCGGATCAACTGAGTCGAACCTCCTTACCTTGCCCGGGCTACAGATGTGGCTGGCTAAAGTCCAATCCACCCCGATAGCCCTCAACCTCATATTTACTACCTCTATATCTTCCTGAAAATTCGGGAAGTGAACTTCCAGCAGAGCTCTTATAATTTCTGGCCGTCCCCCGGTCTACTCCCCCGATTCTAGCCGTAATAATCCTGAACACTGTAATCTCAAATTCTGCTGGAAACGGCAGAGCCTGGCTGTTTTAATCGTGCTCTGTAAACTCTGTCCGAAGAGACTCCAACCTTAGCGTCCATCAGAAGGTCTTTTCCGGGGCCGATCTCTTTCGTAGGCTGTAATTCTTTTCCAAGGATAAAGTGATTAATGTGACTAATGTCTCACAGCACATATCCAGTTCCTGCTTCCGGCTGAATGCAGTCGGGATAATCCTTATCTTGGACTTCAGCTTCTCCTTGTAGGAAGACCAGTCGGTTCTCCTTAGATTTCTCCACATTCTTTTCTCCGTGCTCTGCACATCCGTTCGGAAGACGGTGAGGATGTGGTCTGATATAGATATTTCGTGAGAAACTTTTTTAGTCTTTGACCTGTTGTCTCATCGCTCTAGAGGCTAGTGTGATCTTTGACACCTACTCTCTGATCGAGTTGCGAAAGATGGATTTGCTACCTTTGTTCATTACAATCATTTCTGTTGTGGCAAGGAACTTTAACAATTTCTTGTCTCAAGAGAGGCCCCGCATTATTATGTAAGTTCTCGGACGGTTGTCCGTCATGCGTATTCGCTTGCTACAGACACTCAGACCTGTTATTCTTGCTTCGTCGACTCAGAGCTCCTGGACCAGAGTGATATACTTTTCTGCTTCTTAACTATGTGTCTGATTAAACCTGCCGAGGTATTTTTTCTATAGAGTTGATTGATTAATGATTTATTACCTAGTTTTCAATGTTGAAAACAATTTTTTTAATTATTCGGTTGGATTAAATTAAAAAACGCATATAAATTTAACAACTAAAGAGACGTGGAAATCTTGCACTTAGTTCTCTGACGCAGACAACCAATAGAAAATAAATGAAAAATATTATAAGTTAGTCTAATATGTTTTTTAATCGTTTTGTTATAAATATTTGTTGCAGCTGATCTAAATGATACTACATTAATCGAAATGTTACCTGAGACAGCTACAACTTGTCAAAAGTTAGAGAATAATAATAAACCACAAATAATATTTGATGAGATTATAAAAGATGCAAATACAATACTACAAGACATTCCTGGTACTTCTTCAAAAGAAGGTAAATAAATAAAGTTTACTCTTATATATACACATTATGTTTGTTATATCTTTCTGATGAGGGTCGGCAATATTTAATTAATTAATTTACGTATTTAACGGTCTTTCAGCCATAAATTGTGCTGAAACTCACGCGCAAAATGACAGAAATTAAAATATTATTAATAACTTTATAAAAAGTCAAACATATAAAAGTAATTACAATTTCGGATCAACTGAGCCGAGAGTAAATTCTATAGATCGGGTCCATCTCGAATCAAAAACACCGACTTCACTTATCTTTCCAATTTTAGTATGTTATCCTCCTTGAAAAAAAGTGAATACTTATGTAAGTGAATAATTAAGCTTGATTTGCATAAATATAATGCATAATAGTTATAATATACTTATTGTATTTATAAGAAGTGAATTCAAAAGGAATCCAAGGCCTAAAAGGAGATTTTGCTGGGATCGTCTAGGGTAGGTGTGATCGTAGTCGAGATCCAAGGCTACATTGAAATATCTGGGGCCTGGGTGAGCGTTAGGCTCTGAAACTCCAGCTAAGTCATCGATAGGCTCAGGAGAGACATAAGAGTCAGTTTGGGTGCAATCTGTCACCCGAATGTCATATAGTCTCCTTGTAAGTCGATTTCAAATGACACTGTAACGAGATATATACATAACATTCAAGTGATTCTGGCAGATAAGCATGGTAAAATGCGAATTTTTTCATTTTTTTGGGCGTTATTCTAAGTAGATTTGAAAAAATCCGAACTGAAAAAAATATTTATAAAAACATGAAATATTTAATAAAAAGTTGGTTGGAGCGCGATATTTGAAATTTTACAGCTGCTTTGAAAAGTTGAAATTGCCGACATTTTCGTTGAATTGATATTTAAAACTTTTGCCATAGATTATTCATCCAAAACCATTTTTTTAAATTTAAAAAAATACTTATTTCTAATTATATCTATGTATCTAAATTTAAATATGTTACGATTCTGAAACATTCACTTATTAACAAATGGTATGAATGTAAAAGGAAATGGAAAATAAGCGTACATACGAGAAACAGAAATGCATTTATTTTCTATTTATGTATAAATATTTCGTTAAATATACGTAATATTTGGAATATTTTTACTCAGAATATTTGTCGTAAACGACTACTTTATCTGAAATATAATTCTTTTATCGATTAACTAAATTAATTTTCGAAAGATCAAGATTTAACTAATTCCACTAATAATATACATCATTTTTCAGTCACTAGCATATTCTTCCCCGCTATCACTTTTAGTCTGTTTTTGTGAAGATTCGTTTGCATTATTTTCTTGTTCAACTGAAATTAAATCCGTATCTTTTTCAATTTACGTCTCATTATATTTACCGTTCGTCATATCGACTTCCTCTTCTCTAAAGATGTGGATAGTTTTTCAGCCGGTCTAAAAATTTTACTTTCATATCTTCCACAAGCTTAATATTTAGATAATATATTAAAGCAGCAACATGACAGCAACAACCTACAGTCCTCAACCCATTAGGGCAATCACAAGTATATCTTTGAATTCCATTGAAACCAAATGTGAGAGGTTTATAATCTATGTAGAATGTACAAGTCTTTCTGTTGACGTGTCGTAATCTTACCAAAACCATGATGATATTTTTATGAGCCTTAAATATATTTCAATTAAAGCTTGCCATCGTCATTTCAGCTAAGTATGATATTGACATAGCAAGCTGGTATGTTCCAGAAAATAGTATTTTTAATTCGCGTTCGGACATTTCTGGAAAATCATCAAGATCAGTTGAATTTAGCTTTTGAAAATTCTTTTTTACGACTCCAGTGTGCTTCTTCTGCTTCTTGAGCAAGGGTATTTTTGATATACATTGAACTCAACAATCCACTAATTATTTCATCACTAATACTGTCATCTGTTTTGAAACGCTTACCAAACTCATTGTTCAAATAACATGAAATTCGACACAGCGACTTTGCTTTTAAAAACATTTTATTGACATATGAAGCAGCTTGAATTTCAGTTTTAGCTGTCCGTATACTGCTTCAATTACCCACCGAAATTTTTTTACAATACGCGAGTCATTTGCTTTGTTGGTAGTAAGCTGTTTTCTTTTTCCTTTTAAAGTTGGCATCATGACAATAAACTTTTTTTTGTAGTACTTTAACTACATCTCTGAATTCGCGATCAACGATGATAATGTCATCCTCATTCATCAACCGAAATGCAATATTCGGATCGGCTAATACTCTCTACATTACGTCTGCATCATTTTTTGTGCCTTCATAAGGACCTCAAGTATCAACTACAAAGCCGTCAGTAGTACTCACAGTAAATGGTTTGATCAAAGGCATTTTTTTCTGCCCTGAAAAAGCACAGCGTTGATATTTATTGTTTAAACTTTCTTGATATTTAACGTAAGTACGATCAAATATCAAAGCTAATTGATCAACTTTCAATTTTCATAATAATCAAGAATCTTGAGATGTATGATTTTTAATTAAGCTTTTCCTTATTTCATCGCGTGCTGCATCAGTCATGGTTTTGTTCACACGAAAACGTATGGGTAAAATGTCTTTTTCAAAAGATTGCCACAGATTTCTGAAACTAATTGATCGTCATCAAATTTAAAAATCGTGGCAAGCTTATTACTACATGCCCCAGAACGCAATTTGAATAAAAAAGTTATTAAACCTTCTACAACGATTCGAGTATGTGAACTTCTGAGTGATATCAAATCGAAACTCATTTTTTTCAAATTCTCAGAAGTGAAACCTGTGAGATCTTCCAAATGATTTTCACTTAATTAAGGAGGTATTATACCCATCATTAGCCTTTAAAAAAACCCTGAAACAAAAAATCCTTAGTATTAAGAGGTATCAAAAAATATATATTAAAAATATAGTTTATTGTGATCAAATGGGTCCAAACTCTACGCTGTAGGTCCATTTGATCCAGAGATATAGCTATCTCAAATTTTTTGCTTTAGCGTAAGCCCCAGACGGAACCGATAGATGGATTGTCATCAAACAGGGCTTAAAATCTTTGTTTTTTATATCATTCCAGACTGAAGCTGTTTTTAAGTTGAAATATTTTAGTTTATTATTTTTCAATTAAGAAAAACTTATTAATTTTAACAAATTTCATGAATTTTCTGAATTTTTCTTAACTTAAAAATAGTAAACGAAAATATTTGAACTTAAAACCAGCTTCATTCTGGAAAGAGATAAAAAAAACAAAGATTATTAGATGAAAAATTATCTATCCATTCAGTCCTTGGCTTACGCCAAACTTCAAAAAAAGTTCACTCGCATCAACACAATTTTTAAACTATAATTACCACTAGTTTTCCTGAAAGTCAACAGTGTTTGTTTTCGTGCTTCGTCGTCAGTGGCATCAGCTGCCATAGTTGAGCTTGCCTACGCTAGAGTCGTTTGCTGTTCATTACATCTTCTGCTCTTGTTTTCTGTCTTGTCTTCGGTGGTGTGTCTGTGCTCTCTGGATCGGTGCGAGTGACAGTCCTTACGAAAACATATTATATTATGATATACACAGTATGATTAGAATTTACTGTTTTACACTATAGTGTACAACTGTAGTTTATAACTATGTTTTATATTAAATACTATTATAGCAATCTCTTATATTTTTTGTCTATTGTAGTACTACTACAGCAAATACAACAAGTGTACTATAGTAAGATACGAAAATATTATAGTTAACTGTAATTTTACTATAATAAATTATAATTCAACTATAGTTTCTATTGTATTAACTTCATATGATTTTTTTCGTAAGGGGGTGTTACAAGTTTTTCCAGACATCTTCTACACTTATTAACTAATCCTAATCATTTTCATTTCCATGTTAGCATTAATTTTTACTAACTTTTTAACTATTCATGAACGTTTTCTAGGTTTATTATATTTTAACCTCTCTTTCTATCAAATTCAAACTCCTTATAATTTATCATTCATATCTTATTTATTTACGTTGGCCTTTTTTTCAATTTTGCCTGGAAAAAAATGTCCAGCATTAAGCCGAACGCTCTTTTTCCGCACTAGCCCACTTAAGTGTTCTGTGAGGAGAGAATCTCTTCACAAATTTACTATTCTCTTCTAGTGATGAAATTCACCATTAATGCAATTTAATCAGATTAAATAAATTAACAAAATCACCATTAACGCAATTTAATCAGATTAAATAAATTAATAAAATTACATTTTTAATAGCAATACAAATAAGAGTTTATGTGTTATTTTAGCACTACTTTTCAAATAATTGAAATGGACTTACGAATGAATATTAAAACAGGGCATCACAAACATTTTGTTTAACAACTCAAGTTGTGTGGGGAGGGTCATATAGAATAATATTTTTTTGCACTTCTCCTTGATTCGAAAACTCGTTTTTCAATTAAAAAATTTCTTTCTTATGTTATAAATCTAAAATGAAGTCCTAAAAGTTCTTGGAGAATCATGAAAGGTCTACACTCCTAGCGATGTTGATAGCAAGCATGCGACCGTGCACGCATAAACATTTAACCTACCGATATCTTAGATGTTTTACGACTACAATTTGTAATTTTACTGTGCATCTTTAATTGAGTTACTAATGGTGCCGACCCTCAGAGATCTAACCTGCGTTATTTGAAAATAAATATATTATTATGTCATAAATAAATATATATTTTGTTTATTTCCTTTTAGAACCATTTGTTCATCTGGAATTTTTTGTGGACGCGCTAACTCCAACCAATACCGCACATGATAGTACAATATCGGTCTTTAATACTGCAGGTGGTAGCGGACTATCAGTCGATAGTAAAGATGTACATAATGCAAATAGTAAGTAGTATTTTTTAATTTCATAACATAATAATTTAAGTATTAAAGTTATAGATTTACTTATTAGAAGTTTATAGGGATACCCGTCTGACAGTTGAATTTTATTTTTCATATACCACATTTCTGACACTTAGGGGTATTAGTATCATTCGATAACGCTTGGAATTCCAAGTAAAAAAGTTTGTGTTCGTTAACTTACAGTTTTTGACTTATAAGCAATTGAAAATTGAATTGACATATCAACGTGGGAAGCGGAAAGTAGGGGCTGTATTGGTGGGCAAATATATAACATTTGGATTCAGATCAAATGCGCTAAAGAAGATAAAAAATGTTATATGTCTACCTGCCTACCTTTACACTTCCCTCTCTTCTCATAACTATTCTGCCTCTATTTTCTCACACCCCACACTACTCTACAAGCTTTTTATATTCACTACCTTCTCTTCTCCATCTCAATCTTCGTATGAATAATTATTCTTAATAAAAGTGGTATATGATGATATCTATCCCAGCAAGCCCTTTCATTATTTTATTCATTCTATGACTTTTCATCCCACACATCTTCACCCTTTCAATCTTTTGCACATCATAAAAGTGTTATATACCTACCTACCTAACCTTTAAACCCCCTTCTTATCTCCCACACTGTTTCAGCCTGTACCTTTTCACACTCCGCATCTCCTGTATCACATTTCTAACTTGAACATCTTTTCCTCTCCCCATCTATCTTGTTCTTCTCAATTATGCTCAAAAAAGTGTTATTTATCTACCCTATCATTAGTCCTCACACCTTTCAGTTTAAATGCCGTCTAGAGGTCACAGATTTCTTTTAATCAACTTGTGCTTATGAAACTTTTAACCAGCACGATGAACTTGCCCTTTTTCCAAACTTCCACTAATTTTAACCGCGGTCTAAAATCCTATGGTTTTGTGTGGGTTATTCTTATCATAACTTTTTATGTAGATGTAATTTTATTCTGATTAAATGTTACGTATTATTTACAGAAATTTCAACTGATAACGGTTCAACTGACAACGGCTATGAAACTGGTAATAATATTATGCAATATAAATCTCATTTTTATTTTTGAAAATTTGATTTTGAATTTAATGTATCGGTTTTCTTGTTGTAGACCTAAGTCAAAAAGAAATTGAACGTATAAGTAAAATTAATAGTCTAAATAAGCATCCAAATATATCGGATGATTCCGATATAAAAGATGACGATGACTACAATCCAATTGCGAATTCCACTACTGATGACAGTATTGAGGACGAAACATATGTAGCTCCAAAAAATTTAGATAATCAACAAAATGTAATCGTAGCTAATGAAGACCCAGTTGGTGAAGCACTAAAAAATCCCAAAAAATCTAAAAAATACAAATGCCACTACTGTGGCAAGTACCAAACCCAATTAGGAAGACACCTAATATTGAAACATGCAAACGAACCTGAAGTTCGGATATTAAAGGAACTGCCCAAAGTCGATCGGATTAAAGGGCAACCTTTAACAGAAGAAAAAAAAACAAAATTACAAATATTCAGTGATATAAGAAAAAGAGGCAATTATAGCCACAACCTCAAGGCTTACATGGAAGATGATATAGCGGTTTCACGTAGAAGCAGAAAAGGGAAACCGCTAAAATCAGTTAGTAAGTACCTTTTTTGCACCAATTGCAAAGAGCTGTACAGTAAGAGATATATGCAAGAACATTTTCGAAAATGTTCTACAAACAATGACAATGTAGAAAGCAGTCCCAAGTTATATTTAATGAGTAAGCAAATGGTAAAAAACTACCACGAACTAGCTTCTCCAGAACTTGTAAAAATTATGAGTCATTTTATCAAATAATAGATGCAATTAGATATGATCTTTGCATAATATTATATGGAAATTTAATAACGCAAAAATTTAAATATTCAGAACATAACGCAAAACAAATCCGATCAGACCTAAGATATATGGGTAGACTTTTGGTTGAAATGAATGATTTAGATCCATCGATCACTGATTTCACTGCAGCGATAGATCCTAAAAATTTCGATACTTTCATCAAATCAGTCAATATTTTAGGCTCATTTAATGAGCAGACAAAAATATTCGATCATCCAGGGACTGCAACATCGATTGGAATTATTATTAAAAAAGTTGTTGATAATTGGGTAACTGAATGCATTCAAAGAAAATTGAATCGCACCTTAAAAAGAAATGCAGAACAATTTCTGCAAGTTTTCAATACCAAATTTGGGCCACTAATCAATAAAGGAGTCGCAGAATCTATGGCCCAAAAGCGCATACAAAAAAAAATTCAATTGCCATCAAAATCCGATATAAAGAAATTGTACGATTACAGCACTCAAATACGTGAGGAAAGTTTCAAAGCTCTCCAAGAATCGTTTTCTTTAACAAACTATACTCGATTACTTCAGAGCACTATTTCTACCATCCAAATACTAAACCAGAAACGAGCGGGAGAAATAGAACGGCTGAAAATAGTGCATTTCAATGAGATAGAAAAAATCCAAAACGTCGATGACGAAATATATAAATCGCTAAGTCCCGAAGCTAAAATTCTAGCTGATAAATATTCACGAATACTTCTACGTGGAAAGGTGATGAGGACTGTACCGATTTTAATTGATTCACATATGAAGCAATCTATACAACTTCTTTTAGATACTAGAGAGCAAGCAAACGTACCTAAAAGCAACCCATTCGTATTTGGATTACCGTCAAATCTTAATGGAGAAAGCAGGTGGGCCAATGCCTGTAAAATTATGAAAAAATATGCAATAGAATGCGGTGCGGAGGATCCATCGACTTTGACTGGGACGCTCCTCAGAAAGCACATCGCAACAGCTGGGTTACTGTTCAACTTATCTGAAGGAGAAGTTGATAATTTATCAAACCATCTAGGTCACAGCAAGGAAATACATTTAAAGATTTACAGACAAGATGTCGCTGTTCGAGATATAGTAAAAATATCGGAGCTTTTAGAAAAAGCAGCTGCAGGAAGCCACGACGACAATGATGAATCAGCAGATAATGATAGAAATGGATCAAGAGCAGAATCTGCCGAGCAAAACAAAGTATTTAGCAGAATGCAGAAAGATGCATGTAAGTAATTTATGTATAGCTTATCTCGTGGTACTATATATACAATAATATATTTCGATGCGTCAACTCAGTACGGGAGTACTCGCTGCTTGGTGCTAAAAAATTCGTGCAAGCATCAATCACTTCGTCCCATTTCGTCCCCATTCGTCGAATTTCCCTCTGAGCTACCGATACCTATGCTAATCTTTTCTTCGAGTCGCGCTCATATCGTTACGCTTGCGCTGGTCGTCAGATTTATGCACGTGAGATTGGTAATGCAATATCAGTCGTCTCAATTTGTATCTTCCCCGCGTATTCGCCATTTTGTTTCGCGTTCAAGGTATTGAGAATTGGAGGAACACGAAAAGAAAAGGCATGGTTTTACTCGGACAGAAGTCGAAACCGCGACCTACCGTTTTCGCTACCGATGCATTTCCATCTAAGCTACCGATACCTATGCTAATCTTTTCTTCGAGTCGCGCTCATATTGTCACGCTTACTCTTGTAACTAGATGACCTTTCGCACGCACAGAATACAAAATCTCCCCTTACCCAGAATCGTCATCTTCCACGTTTTGTTTACCTAACCGCTATAATACCGAAATCATCTTTCGTACGTTATTTATGCACGTGAGACTAGAAATGGAACCCAAACCGACCAACCTCGTTCCTTCCCCGCGACTGCACCATTTTGTTACGTGATCATATATTGATATTTGCGAGTACGGGAAAAAAGAGGCACAGCTTCGCTCAGCAAGCAATCCAAACCGTGACCTTCCGATTCCACTATGGATGCATTTCCCTCTGAGCCACCGATACCTATGCTAATCTTTTCTTCTAGTCGCGTCATGCGTGATAATATATTGTTTCTATTAACTGAATTATCGCTGTCAATATATAATGCACCAAAGTATTTACTTCGAGTTACCAACTAGAAAATAATAATTGCTCAAATAATTAATAATACTAACATACATAACCGGTAAAATCAAAAAACAAACTAATAAATTATGTTTCAGCTTCATCTGACACTCGTGGCAAAAAAAGGACTTGGGGTGATAAACAAATATCTACGGTACTTGAAGAAATCGGAGAGGATTTAATAAATAAACCTAACCTACCTTCAACAACAGAACTACAAAGAATAATCGATGCAAATTCCTGCCTGCGACACAGGAATGTTGCACAAATTAGAAGCTTTCTGTACAATGAACGAAAGAAAATTTTAAAGGAACAGACTGAAACACCGGCAAAAAAAAGGAAGAAGAGGAATTCTATTCCAAATTCTGTATGCGTTCTATTTCAAGATGAAATAGCAGATCACAGGATACCGTCAGTTGAAAAATGCGCAGATGCATTTGAAAAGTCACCCAATCTACAAAAATACAGTCCGCAAGACTTGCAGGAATTTGTACAGAGAGCTATAGACTTTAATGATTAGATTACATATACGTCTATCAGCCAGTATTATTAGATATAAAGTGTTGATTTGTTAATCGAAATATCTAAAAACTATTCTGTTTAAATAAAAGTTTTAAAAATGTTCTATTTAATAAAGCTTCGATACTGTAATGACTAAAAATTATTAATGTTGGTAATTTTATAGCTTAAAATAATTTACAGGTTTGACTATATCAAATTATAATGGTAAGCATCTCAAAAGAGAAGATATGTACAGCAAAATATTTGAGTTAAAATATAAATTAGCCAAAGGCGGGTAGGTAATGGTATGAATGACTTGGACCTTGAAAACGATTTCTACATAACATAACATTTGTAGACGTAAAATTCCCTGATATTTTAGAATTTGAAATACAAAATATGGGTTCAGATTTAAAAAAGCATTTTGAGATGCAAAACACCCAGAAAAGAGCATTCAAGGGTAAAGTCATTCGAAACCCTTGAATTATTTTTTGATAAAAGCTTTCTGCTCTACATTCTAGTTTTGGTCAAGGCGTCCTCCGCTTTCTCAGTCCCCACTACGTGGTTCACTTTGCCGCCAAAGACTTTTGTAACAAACGTTTAGCAGCATCGCGTTCTGAAATAGCAATACCTGTATGCTGTTCATTTTAAGCCAACAACGTAGCAATAGCTCGGGATCAACGCTGGTAGCTTAGTCGTTGAAGGTGCTAAGAAAGATTAGGCAGCCATATTTATCACAGGAAATCTGCTCAAATTCAACGTTTTCTTTCCTTCAAACCGATTCTAAATTTACCATTACTTTCAACAGGGCTTTGATAAAGTCGCATTAAATAGAAAATCAACTAGCCGGACAATTTCGATTATATCGTCGTCCTCATTAATACATCGGTATGTCGCCAAAAAGGGCCATCGCTACCTTTAAATGTCGCCAAAACAGGCAGTCCCTTACTTTTAATTTTCGCTAAACAGGTTGTTTTACATTAGCGATATACTTCGGCAAGTTGGCAGAAAGATTAGCACGCCGCATGATTTCTTCTGCTATTATAATTCCGAATATAACGTCACACTGAGTATTACG
>JAWWEM010035152.1:0-15179 GCA_035582935.1 Ormyrus thymus | reverse complement strand
ATTATATAGAACCAAAATTCTACATAACTTGTTTAAAATTTTGATAAAAATTATATAAATTATTTCCACTTGGGGTACCACTGACACAAACTGCCTGCGGCCTCCTCAATGGAATCCAACTCCGAGGCAGACTCTCAAGCAGCCCCGAGATAATAAAACGCACTTCTGGCAAATTTGAATTTCAAAGCGCGGCGCGAGAAAGTTCCGACTCTTCGCATAAGAAGTGGCTCCTCATCGGAAAAAAAAAGAAAAAAAAACGGAACCATCATCGATACAACCGATACTCACAGCAGTCTGCCGATTCCTGTCGGCGATAGTAGTCGGGGCCTTGTCACCACAAGTTTCCAAAGACACCAGAGACATCAGGTCCACGTTGAACGCCTGTCGAGAAAAAGTGCATTTAAATCGTTTGTCTGCTTTTCACTCGTTCGCAAGAGAGCAAATGAATTGCCGTACTATAACGGTCAGGTAAACGCTGAAGATGACTTGGAAAGCGTTGTAGAGGATTATAGCAGATTTGAGCTCGAAGGCCGGCCTGCTTTCCATCATTTTCGGGCCGACTTTGAGGACGAAGGTCAGGTAGACGCCGAGGATGACGAGGAGAGGCACCGGCGAGCCCATCAGCAGCCACGTGTCGACCAGTGGATCTGGAACGAAACGGAGGGCGCTGTCAATCGACGAGCCGACGAAGTGCCGATGCGCTTGGTAATATATGGGTTGGAGAATACTCTGCGTCGCTGGTTTATTTAATATTGATGAGGAGATACGCAGTTTCAATGAAGCTTTTTACCATAAATTTGTACCAGTCAAGCTAATGTTTCTATTTCGGGCCCCTGATTATTTTACACTTTTTGAAGATGGCTTTAATATTGATATGTGTAAATTTTTTCACTCGGCGCGTATGCGTTTTACAGCAATTAAGCTTCGACAGAATGTATCTTCGTAATTTTATCATTAATTATTATTTATGTTAGCAGAATTATGGAAAGGTAAAAATTTTATGAATTGCATTTGAAGAATTTTTTAAAAACGTAATTAAAGTAAATTCCAGCAATTATTATCATTTCAAATAGGAATATAAATATTAATATCAAGTTTTTATTTTATCATTAGAAAATTAATGAAAGAAAAAAGATTAGAACATTTGGAGGTCAGGTTGATGCATCTAAAATGTTCAAATGAATCGTAGGTAATGGTAGTATTTCAAGATAATAACTAATAATTGATATCGCTCATCTTCATTTTTCACTTTTTTGTTCAAAGGATAATCAGTAAAGCAATTTGATATTTTCTACTTCTATTAACTATAGTTGCACTAAATCTATGCTCGTTAAAATTACTACATTTGCAATAAAATTAAGAGATCATCCTCGTTTCTTTCTACAAACAGCGCAAAAAAGTGCGAAATTGAACTAACGTAATTAAACGAATCCGCGACAAGGAAAGGGAGGATCTACGTAATTGTGGCGCGCGAGAGCACGGCTTTGTAGCCAGGACAATTACTCGCTCGTAAATTGTCGAATTTGCAAAATTATTGCTCGTCAAGATAAAAAAGAAAAAAAAAACGAGACCAGGGTATTTATTTCCTGCGCACACGGAAGCTTTTATGAAGCTGTAAAAGTCCCCCGTAGTGTCAGAAACATGCATTCCCTCTTCGGGAAAGTGCGAAGTTACCGCGCGTCAGAACGAAATTCTGCGCGTCCTGTATTCGGAAAATGTTGGAATACAGCACACGGCGAAACTCCAATTACGAGGCGACGCTCGATCGAGTGCCATTCTGTTTAGTTGGGTTGTCTTGTCAAGCTGTGCAGGTGAATTATTTTTTGAGCGACTGAAACGTAGCTGGAATAGCTGTCGAAACGTAGGCAGGCAAAATTTTTTACTACACGAGTCATCAAATTTTAGAGCGATAATTAAAGTTTGAGTTCTAGTTCGGATCGGCCGAAAAATTTGTCACTCGCTTCCAAAACTTTACATTTTAAATTACCTTCTTGAAATTCTAAGTTTTCTTCACTTTACTAACGATACCTGATAAATTCACACCGACAAGTAGATCCACCCCGAGCACAGCAAGACAGACCAAAAGAAGAAACTGTGCGCGCGAAATAATTTTAATAAGTAAAAAAATCTAGAGCGCCCTCAACTTAATCATTCCCCGCGCAGTCGGCGCTTTCTTCCTCGTCGCGCCAACCGCCATACGCGCTTACTAATCTCTCCCGAGAGGTCTCGTAAACGCTAATCATTCACCTCGCGACGCTTATTAGAGAAGCGATATTCGCTCGCGAAGGCGGCGCAAATCGAGCGCGAGCAGTCGTGAATTTTGATTAGGACGCGGCTCTCCTCCGGCCGGACGGGAGAAACACGTCGAATAAGATGCCGGCGCCGTTCCCGTTGGCCGAGAAACAGGTGACCCGGTTCCCGGCCGCGGCTGGCATTTACTTTCGTCCGGTCTCCGAAAATCCGGACGAGCGGCCCTTCGTCGGCGGAGCGGAACTTTACCGAGCGGCTTCTGATCTTTTCCTTTTTCGACGAGCGACCGAGGCGGAGTGCCGACGATCTTTCGAGATTCCTCGGAGGGATTCGGTTGCTTGGCAAATGCCAAGCCGCGGCGATGAAACGAAAAGAGCGCGTGTTTTGATTCCACGCGCCGAGGATAAAGTAATCAGCGAGCTGGTTTTAAATGGAGTCGGCAAAAATTGTGCGCGACGTGCAACCGCATATACCTCGTTGCTTCGAATAAGCACTTTGTTGTTTAATCGATTATGCACTTTCCTGCTTTTGATGTTTAATCGGTTTTCAAGCGCTGCAACTTTTATTCATTCCAGCTCTCATCTCGATTTAAGTACTGATTTGTGCGCTTTCGCCTTAAAAAAATGGCTTAATTAGCAAGCACTGAGTAAAGTAATTAACCAAATCGCCCCAACGTCAAATGTAAAGTTATTTTACGACGAATGCATGTTAAAGCGCTTTTTGCACAGGTCAGATACTTATTCACCGCCATTGTTAACATAACGGGCACGAGCATCTTTGGCAAATAAATATGAAAATTTAGTCGACTTGTTGAAGTTCTTTTGCCCCCTTTCGAGCTCCCAGCTGTTTTAAAGGTTTAACCTCTTTTTAAAAATGGTTTAGCGGAGAAAGCTGCAAAAGGCTAATTGTGTTGTAGTTTGACTTGAGTCAGCGCAGCGAGATAAACTACGACCGTAAAAGCTTGTTTTTAAACACTTATAAGCAGGAATACTATAGAATTTTCTTTATTTATTGTGATCAACAAATAATTAATTGGTTTTAAATTATTGAGATTTCTATGTTTTAAGAATTTTCATAGTTGCTAAATTTAAATTTAATTTTACGTTAATATAGAAAATGTCATGCAATTCTAACTACAAATGTTCGCCTTTTCTTGTATGTTTTAACAATTAAATTATTTTACTAATTAGTAATTTAGTAATCAACAGATACATGTTACCCCAGCTAAATTAAGTGCATTGATAAAACGTAATTTCAGAAAACGTTAATTATTTCAATCAATTCCATATGTTATTCATTGAAAACTATATTTAATGCAGCATTACTGGAATCGTTTAAGTACGCGTATTACCCTCGCAATCTAGCACTCGATCTTTAAAACGGTATGAATCAATTTATGTGATGGAAACTCGACTTATTGCTACAATATGATGTACGATTGCGAACTGTTTATGGCCTATACTATTCACGGCCGAGTAGATTAATAAGGTTTATTGTTAGGAATACTTTTACGTCCCTTTCCGTCCTTCTTTTTCGTTCCGCGTGATACTTTCGAGAGGAATTTTATTTTCAATTATGGACAGTGCATAAAACGTAAATTAATCTAAAATTATTTTTAAGAATTAAGAGGGGAGGGTCAAATAAGCAAACATTAGTCTCGAATATGCATTATTGCGGTTTTGTCCGGTAAGACATCAGTTAAATTATGATAAATAAAAAAATGTATTTTATTACCTTTATTCGTCTCCAAGAGCTCATTGTAATTACTGACAACGTGCTTAATTATGCTCGCCATTTTGTTAGGGCAATTTTAATAGTAAAGGTCAACACTGCAAAATAAAATATAATGTTTAACTCAAATATTCTTCCAACAAAACGTTCGATAAGAATGCAAAGTAGTACGTGCATGCACATTGTAAAATAACAGAACATAAAGAATTATTCAAGTTTGATAACGTACGTTAGCTTTCAACACCTCTATACGTTCGAGTAACAGTAATATGATACACTTCCAAGCGGTATGCGAAGTTTTCAAAAAATGTGCCCGCGCAGTTATTTTAGCGTACTCGCAATCCGACCGAAGGCACTCATCCCGAAATCTAAAATAGATGACACTGGACTCCTCGGAGTACACGTTCCGGATGGAAAATTGAAAAATGTCGCACGAGAGCCGCGGCACTGACCCCACGCCCAGGCAAAGCGATCACTGAGGCCTTCGAGCGGCGAGCCAACTCACTCCCACCCAGGAGCACGTTCGAACTTCCACGGGCGCCTACCTGAAAATCGCTCCCGATCCGGCAGCTCTTTCCCCGTTGCGGCCTCCTCGTCCGTCTCCTGTCCTTCCGCGGCGAGCTCGACGCGCCGAATGAGTGCTGCAGAGAGCCGCGATGCTGCCTCGGCGCCGACGGGAGAGCGAGACGCGGGCACGTGAGGCACACGCAAAAAAAACGAGAAGCCGCGGCTGTTGCTTTTGAGAGCCGAAAAAGGCGGGGAGGAGAGGGACACGCCGCTCCGTGCATCCACGCCCCACCAGCGATCGCTTTCGAAAGACTCAGGACAGTCACCTGCTTCACCGCGCCGCCGTTCGATGTATCGAGCACGTGCTCGGCACGGCGGCCGCGGGGGGGGGGGGAAGGGGCTGGGGTCGCCGACGACGCGGAATCGGTACGCCGCGTTTTTCCTTTGCCTGCGCAGGGCGGCGCGACGCGGGATAAGCGAGTTTGCGCTCTCGGTAATGAGAGGTCACTTTGAAATTTTCATTTCGAACAATAGGCTATTGTAATTTGGCGGTCGGGTGGTAGTTTTGAGCTCGCGACGTTTTTCCAGTTTTCAATAGCGCTTACATTTTGACTTTTAAATCGGTCGGTGTTTCAGTTATGCAAGCGATATATAGAAAACGTCGCGCGAGTACGTACGCGGGGCATATGAGAGATTTAATGCTATTATTTAATACAAAATCTGTGAAGGTAATTTTGTATATTTTTTGTATTTTGCAAGATAATTTTTGTGGAAAACACGACTATTACTTTTTTGCAACGTACAATTACGTTCAATAGGAATTCACAATCATATTTTTGTGTTTTTAAACATTGCTTTAAAATGTATGGTATCCTTTTCCACAAGTTTCCTTCTTTAAATGGGGATGTAATTACTGTTATTGTGCGTTAAGTTGATTTAAATTAATCAAATCACGTGATTTACTGCAACATCTTTAAAATATTTTAAAGTTTTATGTGAAAAAACATTCTGAAGAATGATATTTAAAAACAAACGCAAGAAGTGAACTTAAAATTCTTCCTAGAAGATTTTTCTGACAATTTAAAGAAACCAAGAAAAAGTATTGCAAAATACGTTTATTTTTCAATAAAACACAAAATACTTAGGTCCGTTGCATATTTTATCTTTCCAATAGTTTGTAAAATAATGCAAAACAAGATATTATTATAAAACTAAATATTTATCAGTATTTTGAAAAGTGAATTTCAACTCTCTTGAATTTTTTAAACAATACTGCCATTGTTATTAAAATTAGTAGATAACGATGACGTAAAAATACAATTTCAGAAATTACAAGCCATTGTAGAAACGAGAATGTGTCCGGCTTTGGAGAAATTGAGAAAATTGTGTGACCTACTTTTAATCTTCTAAGTAAATACTTCTGATCTGTCAACGCCCATTGGCAGAAAGGTATTCTTTTAAACTTTGAAAACAGGCCTCTATCTGTAATAATGTTCGACAAATGGAATGGACGAGTTGTCTTCAATAACAAATCCGAATGAATCCATCATTTAAAAAAAAATCATCAATCGTGGTTTTTTGAAAATCGATCGATTTTTATTTTTTTTCCAATAATCCTCGCGAAATTTTAAACTTACATGGCTTATATTAAAAAACCTATAAATTTTAATAATTGTAGAATATTGTTTCCGAAAATTGTTATTTAGAAAAATCATAAAATGCCTCGAATATCTTCGAATCTTCATTTTTCATGAATTTGGTTTGAAGATGTAAAACAGCTATTTCTATGCAAAATTCATGAAGTTGACTTACTCCTTTTTGTAGAAAGTACGTTTTTTATCATTACCTTTGAAATTTTGGTAGATTAAAGTACTTCATATATGTAATAACTTTTAAAATGTTCGTGAAAATACATTAAATAAAAAAATATGCGTGCTTGAGCCTAGAAATAAAATGACGAAATTTAAATTTCAAAATATACTTTTGGCCACAATTCCATTTAAAAGCCTTCAGTAAGTTTATTCCAGAAATATAAAAATGTTTATTCCAGACTATATAAATAAAAAGGAAGAATAGAAACCCAAAAACGGTTTTACAATTAAAAATGCACAATAATTGAAGACGATCACAATAAAACAAAAAAACAAAAATACACCCGCATTATTATTTAATATTATTATCATAACCATTAAAAGTAAAAGAAATTTTACGTTCTTCAAAAAATAAAAAAACAAAATAAAATTTTTCGATTTCATAATGAAGACTCTAAAGTGGATTAAATCTAAAACTTTATTTTCTTATTTTCAAGAAACCTATTTTTTCACAGCAGGTCAAATGACTGCCAAAACGACTAGAATACACTAATGAATAAATTACAATCCACTAGAATGAATCATTATTACGACGCGTTTTAACTGGCCTGAGTTGCGCACGCAATAATTCTTCCTGTTTTTTGTTTGTTGCGTCGGTTTCCTATATATTCAATGAGGGGAAGAAATTAAAATATTACCGCAGATAATCCACAGAAAATTTTTATTGTAAGCTGGAATTGTATTTTCTATAAGCAGGTAATTGGCGATTATTGAAATTTTGAAAGTTAATAAGCAAGTTTTTGAATTATGTAGAAAAACTTTGAACGCTGGAAAATAGCGAAAATTAGGTTTCAAAAATTTATATACATAAATAACTTTCGAAATCAGCTTCCATTCGCATCCGTGTCCACAAATTATTACAACATAATTTACGCCCGAACTTTTCACCAAATTTTTCTCGTCTACATAATAAGCCTTCACAGTTTACGTTCCCGTTGATTGACATTATACGGACGGAGAACTAATTCACTTACCACAGCATTCTTATTATCGGCACTCAATTGCAACAGCTAACATTCAATTTGACTCCCGGGAAAAAACCATTTTTTCGGTTCCAATACCCAGCTTCCCCGCTGCTTCTCGTTAAAGTTCATCTCGGTATCTAGTTCGAAAAATGCCAAAAATTATCCATGCATGCGAAGCAGTGCCAGGCACTCGTGCAACGTTCGCCATCAATAGTTTAAAACGCCGACGTTATACATTGCGGGGTATTCAGGTCTCGGCGATGCTAAATCAATCGGTTATTCCGCGGCGAAATAATTCAAAAACGGCTCTAACGCTTTTTAACAGCGCGGCTCGTAAAGCCGCCCGCCGATCGCCGCCGCGCGAATTTAGCGAAATGACGAGCAGCCACGACGCACCGCCGCGAGAAAAATGAACCAGGTTTCTAGTTCACTCTCGCGGGCCTCGAGCGCAAAGTACGCCAACGCCATTTCGGCTTCTAGTGCGCGCGCCGCTCTTCGCGCGATTCTCTTGCCTCGATTGTGCGCGAAAAGCATTTTTCTTTTTTTTTTATGGAGGCGAGGGCCGAGTGGAGTTTGTTTGTGGTCCGTGCATTTGCCTTGATGAAAAGTGACACCGATCTTCGCTAAAGGGGATGGAGAAGGGCAAGGAGCAAGCAAGTTTTGTGAGATCAAGAGGATTGCAATGGGTCGGCAAGATTAAGGAACAATATATGAACTGAAATTATAAATTAGGCTGTACCCGTTCAAGTATCATTTGCAAAGCGAATATTTTTAAGCAGACAGAATTAGTACTTTATTTCGTACCTAATAGGCCACGCGGAAATAGTAACGTTACCTGTTTATATGAGGTCGAAAAGTTTTACGGCGGAGATGCGAACAATATTATTCGATAGAGTATCGGTAAAATTCAACTTTGCGAACTGTTAATTTTTCAATTTACGCACAGTCCGTAAAGTCGAACTTTACGGATACTACATCGAAAATTAATATTTATATTGTAAATTTAGGCTAAACGTTTAATTAATTTCTTTCTTTTCTTTTTTATCTTATTTAACGTCGATTTGTACGCTGCCTTGCGGCTTGTCAAATCGCGACGGGACAAAGGGCTTTATTTTTTTTGGACAGATTGATGTGGAATTAAAATTTTAAAGAAGAATGTACATAAACTTACCTCCACTGCGGTAGGATTCCTTCGGCAAAGATTAAAGCAAAAATTAAGGATAAACTTGTGCGTCAACATTGATTCGTTTGGAGAATCTTTAGAAAGTGTTCTCTGGTGAAATTTTATGAAAATTAAGCAAAAGCATTTTATTTATTTTTGTAAAATGAAAAAAAAGAAATAGATATACTTTTTATAAACAATGCAATTTCAATAATATTATCGAACAAAATAATTTCCGTTCGTTTAAGTTCTCGCAGGATAACAGATAATAAGTGTTCAAAAACAAAATTTCAGCTTTATCTACTTAGTGCAATGCAAACACCCAATTAACGAAGGTCTGATTGACTAAATTTTAACAATAATACGGAGCATAATTTATTTACTTTAAAGCAAGCTGCAGAGAAGCAAAATTTTTCCACCAAGTTATGGTATAATGAATGCAAATAGGATATTAGGTTATGCTTTGAAAGTTCCGTTCGAATGATTTATTGTTCATAATAAATTAAAATAATAGCATAATAACAGTTATGACATTTATTTTATGACATTATGGTTCTATTATGACATTAATTTTCATTGATATCACTCGCAACGAATTACAAACCTTTCAGCAGACAAGATCCGCATGGAACTTCTTCAATTTTCAATCGCCGAAACTAAAACATGAACTTTAAACAGATACAGCAACGTTTATAGCTTTGTAAACATTTTTGCCCGATCGACCGAACTCTTAGATTAATAAAGCACCTCGAGCGTCAGTAAAATCCATCGTAAAACGACGCCTATGTACCGCAAGGCGGCTCGCGTCGAAAACGAAACCAGATTCTCGAGTATACAGCTGCGGCGGAGAGAAGAGGTGTACAAAGCGGAGATGAAGAAAAAAAAAAAGAAGCCGCGACCGGAGAGCGGCGGCCGGAGAAGTGCGTAACGGCACAGACCAACGGGATTTGATACAGGCCTCACGCATCTCCGAAAATGTAGGCGACGAATTAAGTGGGACGTGATCCACAATCGGCGCTAAGCGCCGATCGTTTTCGTTTTCTCTCTTTCTCGCCGTTGATCGACCTGCGGATTGGGTCAGGGTCGCAAAGATCTGTTAATGAGATTCGGCCCGCCGTGGCTAAAGTTCGAATTCTACGGATTCGGTGGACGTGAGAGAGTGAGTCCGAAAGACTCGACCCAAATTGACTGAAAACGACGGTGATTTGCCGGTTACCGTTAACGAATCTCTCCTTTTTTTTGGTGCTCGAAGGATTTTTTAGTGCATCCACTTTTAATTGGAGTTTGATAAAGATGTTGGTGGGGGACTGATAAGACTAGTGGCGTGGTTTTAGGTTCGGATTTTTAAAAAGTGTTTATACGTCAATGTAAATATTGATTGGACGGAGGGTTTTTGTAAAACATAAAATTGACATGCAGTGATTATAGCCCAAATTAAAATAGGAAAGTCATTGAAATTTTAAACAGATCAATTTGCCTTTACAAAAATCAAGCCTCAAATATTTGTAAAGCGTAAAATTAAGGATTGGCAAACTAAAAGGTAAATAAAAAGCTGAAATTTTGAAAATTTAAAATTAAAATTTTTAAGTATTGAGTTTTTGGTACCGTTGATTTGCGCCATGTCGAAAAAATAAAGCAAACACGTTGACAGTAACATACACTTGCGAGTTAAGTACCTTCACTTTGACTAAAGTGGCGGTATTGAGAAAGTAATAAAGATTTATTATAAATTAAAAGTAATTTAATATTAATTTTTTAGAATAATTAACAATTTATTGAAATCATATACGTAATCCACTGATCTATAAAAAAAATGGTAAATCGCATTATAAAAAGACATTTTATGTGGATGAAAAAAATTATACTTAGGCTATGCATAATCGGCTATGCACAATGTAGGCCCAGGATTGGACATTCATAGTCTAAGCATAATTTATACACAGTCTATGCACACTAACGTAAAACTGTATAATCATCACATTCTCAAGTAAAAATAATTTATTTAATTTTTATAAAGAAATAAATTTGTATAAAATTTTTATATAAAAGTGCCAAAAATATGAGCTTCTTTAATAGTCATCGGTTGCTAATTTTGTCATGAGATGTGAAAAGATTAGGATGCGCCACCAAAACGGTTATTAATTTTATTTTTCACGACTGGCGCTTGGTGGCGCATCCTAACCTTTTCACCTCTATAATAATCCTAACGTCTCTCATGACAAAATTAGCAACCGGTGACTATTAAAGGAGCTCATATTTTTGGCACTTTTATATAAAAATTTTATACAAATTTATTTCTTTATAAAAATTAAATAAATTATTTTTACTTGAGAATGTGATGATTATACAGTTTTACGTTAGTGTGCATAGACTGTGTATAAATTATGCTTAGACTATGAATGTCCAATCCTGGGCCTACATTGTGCATAGTTGATTATGACTAGCTTAAGCCTAATTTTTTTACGTGGGAAGGATACAAATTTTGGGTTTTATCTTAACTATAAATTTCTATAACTTTTTATTGTTCAGGATAAAATTTGGAATTGAATTATTTATTAAAATTAAACACATAAGACAAGCATTCAACCAATAAGCATATTTATTCGCACGTTGCAGTGACATAAACTGATAAAACTATAGTTAATTTTATTGTTTTAAATTGTGGGTTCTTATAATAATAATAAAAGTATCTACTTTACTCATTTAGAGACAATTAATTATACACACTAAAATTTTAATTAATTGCAGATATTAAAAAAATGCAGATAATCTGCATATTACGTGTTACATTTTTTTTTGCGTAACATCAAAATTTTAAAAGCGCCAACGTATTCTCTCGTCTTATTCATAATAAGTGATTTTAAATTCTTCTATTTTATGAGATGATAATAAATGGGTGATATTAAATATAGTGTATATGAAATGCGGGGCCAAACAGAAATTCAGAATTCAAACTTATTTAAGTTTGTACATATCAAAGGAAACATTTTAAACCATACAATAATTCTGGAAACTTTAGTTTCTCTTATGCACAGGTTGCAGCATAATTAACCATGATAATCCATAATATACTATTACATCAATTTAAAATTTTACATGGAAGATCTTTCATTATTACAATATTTAATTTTTAGAATATAATACAATTATTTTAAAAAATTAATCCTTTGAAAATAAATTTTTCTCTTTTTTTCATGTAGTATTGAACTTAAAAATTATTGCTTAGCCAACTAATAACTAAGCCATGTTAACTGATAATTACAAATAATATGATAACAGTGTTATAATTTATAATTCATTCATAATATACGTAATATACTTAATCATAATCTACGTTATAAATATTGAATTAAAATTTTTACGGTTGTGAAACTCTCACTCACTGTCATACTTTTCATAGTACACCATGACATATGACGTACAAAAAGGCAATTTACACGCGAAACGGTTTTTCCGTGTCATATCATTCAACATTGATACACAATTTAAAGATCTTGTATTAACATTCAATTTGCTTCTTGAGGAAATTGTACTTCTTTTCGTTGATAATTTACGCATACATTATGCTTTTTATTATATAATTAATTCATAAATCCCAAAGTAAAGTGTTATATTTAGGACCCTATCGTTTAGAAAATGTTGTTTTAATAAAAAAAATTCTCTCTTTTTTGATAATTGAAGTCAGCAAAATACGAATGGAATTAACTTCAAAAATATTTTTTAATATTTCATTCAGCTGTGCAGCTGCTGTATTTCTATACAAAATATGATGTCTGATCGTAAGTCGATTACTTATGGACTCTTTGTTTTACCATTCGCCATACTCTTAACGGCATGGCCATTTTGTTGAGTTGACGGTTTATTAGGTTTCTTAATGTAAGCTTTGTAGTAGAAGTCACCAAAGAGGACCATCATGAACAGATTCTGAGGTATAAGAAGAGATGATATCCATTTCGGGTATCCGCAGTCTTCAGTAAAAGGAAGCTGGGCGAAGTGGATGAAGATCAAGAAGAATTGTACCAGTTGAAGTTGAGTGATGTACTTCTTCCACCACGGTGTTGCGATTTTCAGTGACATTATAAAGTAATGGGCATACATAACGACGTGTACAAATGAGTTTAATACACCTACAGGAAAATAAAGACTTATTTTTATTTTCTAGTTTTTATGTCGTTCGATTATTTTTGGATTTGAATTTTATATTCTATAAATTAAATTTGTCTCAATAGGTTATTTAAAACATTTAAAAATATAAATTTATTGCGCATTTAAGTCATGTAAAAGTGTACTTATTCTTTTAAAAAACTTTCTTGCAATTGGCAATTGTGCATTATACAACAAGTTGATATTATAATATCAAAAAATGCAAAGCAGCAGAAATTATGTGAATGAAAACAGCTGACCGCAGCATCAATCGTATATGTTGATTTATTTATTTACATTACGGAATATTTTAAAATGATAATTGTTTTAAAATCGATAAAACAAGGTTAATTATTTATAGATGTGAAATAATTATTTTCGCAACACGGGCATAAAGTATTAATAAATTAGTTCGCATTGCGAACATTATTTTTCGTCATTGGGGCGGAAATGTCGCATTTTACACCCGAAAAAATATTCGTTTCATCAAAGACAATAATAAAGTAGGTGTTACCTAGTTACATAAAATTGTCGCGATTAACCGATGAATAATCTTATCTTGAACATTATTAAAATAAATCAAAAATAATACAGGAAGTTCGAGTTTTCTTTGCGAATGTAAGTTTTTATTAACAAATCATTCAGTAACTTTTTTTAATTGGCTACTTTCCCGATTAGAATAAAATTTCAAATATAATTATTAATAAACTATGTGAATTTCCAGGCTAGTCATCGGGTAATATTGTTAAAAAAACTGAAATAAATATTGGAACCTTACCCATAAATGCGGAGTGACCTCCAGCGAAGTATTTGACACCAAACCAGCTACAAAAAACCATACCAGTGTGGTGGTACGTGTGCAGGAAAGAAACTTGATTGCTCTTTTTTCTAAGTACGAAGAAGATCGTATCGACCATATCGAGAATTTTCATGATGAAGTACACCCAGACAGTTCTAGCAATCTAAAAATTAAATTACACGTTCACGTATTTGCTACGTTGTGATTACCGACCATCGTTTACTTGTATTTAAAATTTTTCTTTTTGAATTTTTTATAATCATTATTATTTTTTTCACCTTAGTAGCCTTTGGCGTGGGCGAATAATCAACTGGTTCGCAACGAAAACTGTACTCATGCCACCATCCCAATGCGAAAGCCTAAAATAAAGATTAAATGCTTAAAGTTTTTACTTAAGGAAATTCTTTTTCAGCGCCTGCCTGAATAAACATACCTGATAACAAATATAACTACATAATATTATTTGTAGAATATCATACACTTGCATTAATCTATCTAATTTCATCGGTGGTCTGTTTACCATCAAGCTTGGACCAAGCCTGTATACAAAATATACGTAACCTGATGTAATCGCCAATATTGGCCATGGTGAACTCATTAGGAACCAAACATTTGTCCTGGGATCTGCAGCAAATTATGTTAATAAGTTATTTTTCTCAAAAGCTTACATGTCAACAGAATTCTTAGCGATATTTGCAAAAATTAGAGCAAATTTTGTAAACAGTATCAGTCTGCGGCAAGGCATTATGAAAAGTAGTTGTTATGAATCGTGTGCAAGGTTATTAAGCGAGCAAATTTAATAAATCATCAAAAACTTAATTATTAGCCCATAATTTAAATTTTTTATAATTTGGACGGAAATGTTTTATTTTTTCGTAAATATCCTGGAAACAATTGAGGAAATAAATACTACCAGCATTTTAGGGAAATTTGCAGAAATTTTAATTTATTTGAATACGTAAGCAAAAGCATCTTCATTTTTAACAGTTATCGAAAGACTGCATTTCATGTGCAAAGTATTATCAGAAGATAACATAAACACCTTGATGTACTAATATTTTAAGTAGAAAACGTTATCGCGACAATTATTTTTTAAAAATTACAGAAAATTTTCTCAAGACAATAATGTTACTGAAATATTCATAATAGTGCAATACAGTATGATAAATTAATAATTCTTCTTTTTAACAAGTCATTGGGAAATTTTAATCCCAACATTGCGTAATTATCAAACGCTTCATATTCAGTGTTGGAATATACATAGTCAATTTCGTACAGTATGATGTTTCATTTCATTAATAGTTTTAAATAAAATTCTAAAAAAAGTATTTCGCACAAAAATGCAAGCTTTTTTTAACTAATGAAGATACTTTTTGGTTAAAATTAAATCCATATGCCAGATATAAGGTATTTTACGACATTGAGTATCTATTTTATTTTCATTTTCACTTCAGATAAGGGTAAAACTTGCATAAAATTATCAAAGGAGTGGATTAGAAGCGACTTTACTTTGACATTTTTCTACCATTGACGCAAATGAAAAGTTAAAATAAATAATACCCGTGTAAAAAAAAATTGTATAGAATATACATAATTATTGTATATGCGTTTCCCCAGGAATGGATATTCATAGAGTATACATAGTAGATACATAACTAACCTATAAACTATACTTCATTTTTTATTCACACGCAAAATGTGGAAAAAACAAAACACAAAAGCAGAAAGCTTAGCGAAAAATTTTCTGTTCT
>JAWWEM010035130.1:0-15180 GCA_035582935.1 Ormyrus thymus | reverse complement strand
TGTGTTGTTCTCAAATACTAAATGTGTAACAGGCATGTTGTTAAGCTTGCGAAAAATTTATACACAGTATAGCATTTAAATAAAACACAGTTACCCCGATGATTGTGTAGACATAATAAATATGTAAATTTGAGAAGTTGGTAAACTCGTTAATGTAACAGATTATTATTCGCAATGAACAGCAACAAGTCGCTCTGCGACCAATTGAAATAAAGGGGCCGCAAAGTCTTCTAGAATTTATGCATCGACCGCAAAGAAGCCGAGGAATTCTCTCAGTGATATCGATATTTCAGAGCTTAAACCTTAAGGCGACCACCGCGTATATAAAGAGTACGAGCCGAGTACGGCTTCATTGCGATGTACGTCGTCGGCGCATAAGCATACATTGGCTACCGTTACAAGAAACTTCCCCGGCTGCTTCATATTTTTTTCATAATTAGTTCGCACGCCGAGCGATCAATTAGCGATCGGTGTCGCGTCTATACGTCGCGGACAAAAAATAGACCGCCAGTGCAACGCCCACTTCGCGATCCGGAAGCCAGGCGCCCACGTTCCGTTTACGTTACGTCGCCACCCACTTTCTACAGCCGTATAAGCAAATGAGCTATCGGCAGGAGCAGCTGAATTATGGAAATGCTTTCGGTGTGTGCCTTTCGATCGAGAAACAGATTTTCGCGGGATGAAAATTTACTGACGATAAATTCAAGCGATTCTTTTCGCCTCTCTCTTCTCCCTTTTTACTAAAAATGATCAACCAAATGAAGAAGTAAAATCCGATGCTCTTCATGCGTGCCGTGCAATTAGAAGAAGCACAATTTTGTCACTTGCAATTCCCGTAATTTTTCGCTTTATAATAACCAGCTTCCAGCGAGCAAAGCACAATTCACAAAACCGAAACATAATATGAAAAGCCTCGAATGACTTATCGCCCGAAGGTCGCGTCTCCTGCAACGACGATACCATTAGGCCGCACGTACAGAAGTAGCAGACGCCTCTCGCGCCGCGCTCCGTAGCACAGTAATGAAATAAGGCATTATTAAGCGCCGGGTCGTATACGCAGACGCGGAGGAACATAACGCGACCGCGCCTCGGCTTTCCCATCTCGGCTGCGCCGCGCGGCGTACACTTTAATTTTCGCGATAAAAATTGCGGTCTTTCGTGGGCTCCCACGTAGCTGGGGAAATTTCGTACGGGATGTAGAGCGATAATTGGTAATTAACGAAATTTTAACGGTGTATACGGAGCCGCCGAAAACAGTTATTATCTTTCTTTCGTCATTACGTTTCTGCTTTCCATTTGATCCGCTAGATTATTCTTTACAATAGTGCACGGTAATCCATTTACATTATATACTCATTTCTTGAAACGTTATTTTAATGCCGTATACATGTACAATGCGATGCTCAAAAATAAATTCATACCGTAATACATGTAAAATGTTGCTATACTACTACTACTGATTGAGTTATGTAAAGATGTTTAAGCAATAGATTCTCATACTTCATTACAGAACGCGTATTTTCACCTATTACGCGCCGACTCATTGAACAACGACAGTATTCTTACTGGATCGTTCAGTTGTGCAAAGAGCAGATTTTGTAATTTTGGCTTTTTCAGCGAAAAGCAGACGACGCGGGCAATCGGTGCGGAAAGGAAGAAGCTTACTCGCGGTAGAAAGTACTCTAAGCAGCCAGAAAGTGGCCCGCTATCTCAGGTCGTAAAACTGTATCTTGAATATTAATTAAATCGCGGTAAAATCCGAATTTTCCATTAAAAGCGCGAGTTTTCATTGATTTAGGCTAAACGTTAATTGTGAAAGGCTTAGAAAAAGATGCCTGGAGCTGTATGCTGCAGTGAAGAGAGAGATAGGAATGCCGCTGTTATGAAATTCAAAGTATAATGCATATTCTTCCACTAGAAACTATGCCCGAGTTCGTAAAAAACTAACTACCATTAGTGAGACAGAGTTTACGACAATTTTTTTACACCATTCTTTAGAGTAAAATGAAATTGCTCTTAATTATTCGCCAAGTTTAAAGAAACGACGCGCGGTCGCTGTTATTAAAAATATATATCATTGAAAAGCACGCATGCATCGCCAAATTCTCGGCTGTTTCTCTCGGCGAGCGCTCAGGAAAGCGCCTACTTTCGAAAAGACGCCCGAGAGAGGCCGAAGGCTCGAGAATAATAGTTTAACTGTGCACGAGCGTCTAGCATTATACTCTTCGCAGAAGAAAAAAAGGGATTGTAACCTTGGCTATCTGAAAAAGCGCTTGTCTCCTCGGCCGGTCTTGTTTCATGCTGGCGGTCGTCGTGGCCCGCTTCGGAGCCTCTGGCTGTGCAGCGCGGGGCCAAAATCACTGGGAGCTCGACGGCAGGCGGCAATGACAGCTCTTACAGACGCATATTCACCACCGAGATAGTCACCGCTCCGCCGATCGTCATCGTCATTCGCATTATTTTATTCGCTTTCACTCGTTGCCGCAGCCCTTTTCCAGTCACTCGAGCACACACGGCGCGACCGGCCTTTTAAATCTGGGCAGTAGCTGCTGATATTGGATAAACTGGGCGTATAGCACTGGTGCTGTATAGCGGGAGAGTGCTCTCTCGCTCTCTCTGTCTGTGGAGAAGGGTGTACTTTCTGACGCGGGCGTCAGTGCAACAATGCCGCAGTGCTAGGGCCCAGCGAGCGCCGAGTCGACGACAGCGACGCCGCGAACCGCCGCGGCCAGGTACGCAGGCTCTCGGCTCTCTCTCCTTCTCGCGGCCCCTCCGCCGAGGTTACTCCTCGGAGGGCCCCTTGGGATCGCCTCGGGATTCGGGCCGAAGGAGAGAGAGAGAGAGGGGATCTTGATGCTGCGCAGAGCTCCGAGGGGACTCTACAGGAAGTTGCGCGGCAAAGGCGCCAGAAGAGCTCTTCTTAAGGCTCCGCGGTCGGAAGGGAAAAGTCCCAGTCGCAGCCGGACAAAGCCGGAAAACACTCGACTTCGAAAACACAACGCGCTTCGCTTTTTTCGGGCTTGTTCGAAAATGAAAAAATCTTGCGTTTGGCGCACTGAAGCCGGTGGCTTGATGACCGGTACCGCGCGCGCTAGGCTTTTTTGCATCTTGACTTTAAAGCTTCATTGGGTTAAATTCATGTACACGAATTCTACTTTAACTTATTAAACGCGAATAACTAAAAGCCGTCGTTTAAAAAGACGGCTCAAAACAATTCATTCCGTCTATTTAAAGAATTAGAATAACGCCTTACTGCTTTGAATTTTATTTTGTATCGTACTACTATTATTTTATTACTTTTTAAAGACTGCTTGATAATGTGTACAGTCTCAAAATTATTGAAAATATTAAAAGAAAAGTTTTAGATATAATTATCTAAAAATTTTTAGACTTTTTCTCGTACGGTAGAAATCTCGTTAAAAATATTAATTAATAAATGATTTTAATAATCGACATTATCTCTGTAATAACGATTGCATTGATTACTTTGCTGTAAAAAGAACTCCGGCTTTTGCAACTAATGCACTTTGGGCTTTACATCTTATCCGTATTATAAACAGTGTTCAAGAATAAAAAAGAATATCTGCTAAGTGTTGCTAAATTGAAATTGGACCACGATTAGCTGTGGAGTCGTTAAAATTTTAATTCATTACAAAATTACTAATATTACTGTAAAAATACTTGTTATGCAAATAGGTGATAATTTAGTGCAGGCCAGCATAGAAATCTAGTCAACAGAGCTATAAAGTAAGCCAACTGTCCGCAGATATCAGCGTCCGAAAGCGAGGCAAGAAAAAATCTGCTCATCTTCGAGCTCGCCACTACATGTTGTTATTTACGGAAGGTACAAGACGCGAATCGAATGGCGAGAAAAGGAAAAGAAAAGATACACCGTTCCGAAATCCCGGCAGTCATCAGGGGCACGAAAATAAACCAGTCAAGCGAGCTGGACAGAAACTGTAGCTCAAAATCTCTTCCAGCGTACTCAGCGGACTCGAGCCGAGCAAACGAGTTATCCGCGTTCTCCAAGGCTCGGCGCGCGAGACACTGTAGAGCTTTGGAGTACTATAGTGTAAACACGCGAGTGGCGGCCATCTTTACTACGAGAGCTCGCGAGTAAAATAGCCGCCACTACGACGTGGGTGCAGAGTCCTCGGGTCACTCGCGGAGAGTCGGAGAACGTTGACGCGAGGTGGGAGCGAAGGAAGGGAGCAGGAGAAAACGGAGGTAGTTGAGAGAGAGACGCTGGAAGCCGAGTTGGAAGCGGTAAAAAACGTCAAAGAGAGTGAGATCGATATAAGATACCGTAGACCGGGAAAGCGGGAAAGGAAATGAGGCGAAATAAAAGAATTTCGAATCTTGTTAGTTAAAGCTACCCGTCTATAATATACAAACACACGCTGGAATTAATCTTTGTTTCTTTAACTGGAATAACTCGTTTATTAAGAGAAAGAATCCTGCTCTTTTAATTTCCCGTTATGAAAAATTAATACAGTAAACAAAATTGGATAACAATACAAATACCGCTTTCTTTATCATTGTATTGTTTTATCGTTTCATGCAATTTGACTATTATTTATTTATTATTTATTTTGTCCTCCAAAAACTTAAAAATAATACATATGTAAAACGTAAGTTACTAATTATTTATAATTCATTTGTACCCATATTTATAACTTTAAGAATAAACGAAAATTAATATTGCATCGTAAACCTTTAAGAAACGAGACAGCACCCCGCACGCTAGATAAATTTTGAAAGACGCACCGCCTATACGCAAAAAAAGTCGAAGGAGAGTGCGAAAGAATAAAAAGAAGGGAGCTCTGATTTATTTGAAGCTTTCTACAGGCGCGCGCAGTATACGTAAGGAACGGTTTCTGGTAAGAAGGCAACCCGAACGTAGGGCCCAGGAGGCCAATGGCGCCGACTCGGGAAAGAGAAAGACGGATGGAGTCTGTCCCTCAGCAAGAGTGCGAGGCGAATACGTTTCACGCTACGATACTTCGTAACGCCGCGTAGTGGAGCCACATGCTTGTTGAGCAATTTTCTATAAAGAATGGACGATTTGGGAGTACTTATAATAAGATATCAAAGGCCATCCAGATTTCTTAAGGGGGTCTTACACCTTATAATTTCCCATCTTGTTTTCATAATAGAGTATTCAATTTTTTATCAAAGGAGGCAAGATTTGAACTTTGGTTCCTATTATGCCATTATAAACTGATTAATTAATCAATTTCTTCCAGTTTTTTTGAATTTTAAAAATACACTAAATAAAAAGATGGCTTGCGCACAACTCTTGAGTCTAAAATAATAAAAATTTTAAACGAAAGTGAAAATGCAGTGACAGTATTTTGGTGCTGCAAGGTAGTTGTTATTATCCTTTGCCAAAAAAGAGTGCAGCAACTCTATAGTTTTTCCGACAGGAAGTCGAAAAACTCAGAAATTCATTGAAAAAGCGCCCTCTATATAAATGAGTAAACTATAGTGTATATTTGCATCCTGAACGCGAGCGAAAGAGCACAGCAGCAGCCGAGTTTCGCTCGTCGACGGTCACGTTCGGCACAGTTCGCTTCGCATTTCGCGCTCCCTCCTGGGCTTTTGCCCATTAAAAAACTATAAAAATTCGGTCCGCTAAAATAGCTGCCGCGAAAAAATCAATGCGAGCATTTTAGTATGTCGCTGAAATAATGGTGCACGTGTCTTCTTACTTCGTTCACTCTAACCTCTCGAGTTTTAGAACACTTTTTTTAAAATCTAATTTAATGTAACTTTTTTGCGACATTTAAATGGCTTTCCGGGCCACGTTCGAGCACGAGTGCCTCGGTAGAAGCGGTCCTCCCTGGCGGTCCTTGCGCACATGGCTCGCCGCTAATGTACTTTCAGTTCGCGCTGAAAGTACACAGCTATAGAGAAAAACCAGAGGGAACAAAGGAACAAAAGACCTATATGATCTCAGAATAAAGGCAGGATTGAAAAATCCTCGTCGTATCAATGAATTGTGACTGTAGATGGTGTCTTTAATTTATAGTACCGATAAATACAGAACATTATCTTATTTCTCCTCGTTATGATAGTATGAATATTTTATACATTTTATACATTCTTTAATTTTCTTAATTTCTTTTAACATATTAAAATTAAAAGCTTTTTATTCGAAAATTTGATAGACCAAGACTTAAAAATAGCGCCGTAATTTGTGTAGTTCAATTAAAAATCGACAACTGATTGTTCGCCGAGCTTTGATAAAGGCCAGAGAGAGCCACTTGACGCTTATATGGATAAAGCGCTGCCTCAAACAAAGGCCTCGCGGGATCCTTGAATGCGTATTCGATGCTGTTTCTCTTCTCTTCGACTGATATACAGTAGAGATGTGAGACCTTTTTTCTCTGTGCGTTCCCAACTAGGATCGCTCTTCTGAGAAAGTGCACTCGAGAACAAGTGAGTCCTATTACACTTGCGACCACCCTTGAATCGTTGCGATCGACCAACTTTTATGGGAAAGCAAAGGCTTCTTTTTCTTTTCCGAGTTTAATAAAAAGATATAATTATTCAATTGAATTGAACTTAAATTTAGAATATATCTAACTGGCAAATCGAACGAACCAAAGTATGTCCAAGTTTGTATTGAGCGCAAAGAAACTTTGAAAAATAAAGTGCTAACTCATTCTATTAGATCTATTTAAAACGTTTCGTTTGCCTTCGCAAAGACTGCTTTGTTTGCTCCCTTTCTTCCGCATAACCAAAGAGAAAGGAAAAGTTCTTATATATATACAAGGCGGCACCACGGTGCAATTTTCAATATCCGTGAGTTCAACTAGGTAAGTGATTTTGCTTCCTAGTCGAGGAAGCTGTTCAATATTGAAAAATGTTCTATAATTTTAAGTTTTATAATAAACTTTTTCGAAACTTCACGGTCATCTGTAGAATTTTTAAAATATGAAAATTTATATAAAGGTAACCTGCACCCAAAAGAATGAATAGTGACAAGTAATCATTTTTAAAAAGCTAAGTAATAAATTAATAACAAAAGCTTTTTATTTATCCAAAATAATAATTTTATAGGTATAGTACTACAAAGTTTTCTTAAAAAAAATTTTTAATTTGTTGTTATAAATTTGTTTGTGGTTTACAAATTTTTCACATGATGGTTTTCGACGAAATATAAGAACAAGAAGCAATTAAAAAGCAATTAAAGTTTTGTTGAACACCATTTGACATTAAGAAGCCTTGAAAAAAACCATTCTTTTTTCAACGTAATAAATTTTATAAATAAACAATTTGAAAAAAAAATTCGATCATTAGAGGAATGTATGCTTCAAAGGGTTAAACCAACATTTTCCACTATCCAATCGTAATACTTGTACACCCTGGTGTAGATACCGGGGTATGTTTTAGATGCACATCTCATTCCGGAAGAAACAATACCGTACAATTTTCCTTCAATCACTCCAGGACCACCAGAATCACCTTGGCAAGAATCAGCTGATCCGTCACCGGCACAGAACATATTGTCGGTTATTGGGTCACGAATATAAGCTTTAGCACAGTTTTCTTGATTCATAATTGGCACGTAAGCACTTTTCAGCAGCGAGGAGGTGTGTAAATTTTCCTGAAAATGAAAAAAAGTATAAAAAATTAAAATTATGTAAAACATCCACAATTCCTCACAAAAAATCAAGTGAAAATAATTAGGAATAAATAACTTACTCCTACTTTTCCAAATCCAGATATTTTCATTAATTGCCCTTCCCGTGGAATATTGTAGGGTTTTGCTACAGGAATAGGCATTTGATCTTCCTTGAATTTAATGGGTTTTTCAAGCTGTAAATCAATTTATATTGCGGGTAAAAGTAAAAATATTGAAAATGAATTGAAAAGTATGCATGTGGTATATAATATGTATTAATCCGTATGAATACCTTTATCAAGGCAATATCATTATCGTTGCTTCGAGTATTATAGTTAGGGTGCATGATAATCTTTTCGATTTTATGCTTCGTACCCATTCTTCTATCTCTGATGTCACTGCCGGTGCGAACCGTTACGTGTGATTTGTTTCTGTTTTTCGCATAAAATTATTTTAAAACACAACATACTTCAGTCTTATCATGATAATTATTGATAAAATTATAATATTACTTACTCTACGCAATGCGCAGCAGTTATAACCCAAGACTCGTGAATGATAGATGCACCACAAATAAAAGCTATATCAAACCAAAATAAGCTCGCCTAAAAATGTATATTTATTTTTCAGATTAATTAATTTAAAAAAATACAACATCTTTTTTAAATATTTCAAAAATTCCATTAGCAAAAGGCAGCAAAATAAAACGGTAATACCTGATATGATACTTTTTTAATGGAGGTAAAATCTCCTCCTACTATTTTGTCTTTTATACTTGAATTTTCATCACCTGTAAACAAATTTTCATGGGATTTAGATAGTTACACTTTTATAACATCCAGTATTATTATACTTTATAATTAAATGTAAAAATGAATAAATAATATCTTACTGATGAAAAAGCAACTTGCATAAGCAATGCAGCAAAGTAGGAAGAAAAAGGATTTCATGATGATTAATGTTAATAGAATCATACACCTTTTCTGCTTATATAGTCGAATATTACCTCGATTTTAGTAATCTAAGTTTTGTAATAAAATAAACACAAGTGTTGTACAGAAGCAATGACGTGAGTTTGGTTACATAATTTCTCTCAAGATTGATAATATTTGTCAAGATTCATAAAATCAGCTTTTTCGTCAAATCTACAAATTCAAAGTCATGCAGTTTAATCTTGCTAAATGTCTAATTATTTATTTCTGATTGTGCCAATTCAGTTGGCAGCGGTTTCAATACATAATAATCATTACCAATTCATAGTTTGCCAAGTTTTTCGATTTAAATGTCGTTTTGCAGTGGTCTCATCTCCTTATCTTCAATATTGAAATTTTTCATACGTAAATTGATTGATTACAAAAAGCATCGACATGAAAAATTCTTGCAGTTGAGACACTGATTTTTTGAAACATCGACACCTGTTCTGTTATTTTGAAGAAATCATTCTTCGAGCGGAACGCTTAATTTTTTTAAATTATTGAAGAGTTATGCGCTCCATAAAATTTAAAAAAAACCAAAATTCAGTTAATCACGTGCAACTTTTTAACAAAGAATTAAAGAGCGTTCTAATGTGACAGAAGTCCACGAGCGTGTCGTAGTAGCAGATGTAATGGCCTGAAAGAATTTGAGTATATTTGAAAATATATAATGTTACTTTTAAGCTATATTGCAGTATAACATGTATTCAATCCGCATACACGATTAATTGTCTTATTAACTCATCCATTGTAACGCTAGCGCGCGAGAGCCCCTGACCCGCGGAGTTGCCTTGATCGCCTTTGCTTGGATTTCCTGGAGGAATCCTAATGACGCGTAAAATATTTCCTCCAGGTCCTTCCTATACAAGACAGGATCTTCTGCTGGTCGCTCGAGAGTCCTGGTGTACAGCTCTATTGAACTAGCAGCGAGCGACGGCAGGCGCGAGGGCGAGAGGCACGCACGACAGAAAGAGGACGCGCTCGGGGCGTGGGCCCTATTTAGCTCCCTCTTCGAATTCAAAATTCACCGACTGACTTACTTTCGCGGGATATTCAAAATTCAGATGCGAGGTCTGACTCGCCGTTGCAGGCCGATTTTTACGAAAGATTTTGCCAAATAAAATGGCCTAGGCGGACAGCGTGAATTTTTCTAAACAACTGGACAAAAGATATTGAATTTAAGAAAGAAAATACCATATATTTTGTTAATGTAATAAGAAAACGTAAATTTTGTTTTAAAATTTATGACGATTATTTGAAGAAGCTTGTCAAAACATTTTTCAAACAGTTTTAAATTTATTAAAAATTTGTTTTTGTGTTTGACATTTCTGAAAAAATCAAATTGTACTATTATACTTATTAAGTAAAAGATTCTGCCTGATGTACAAAGTATGCTATTTCTTCTTTATTTTTGAGATTTTTATACCGTAACCCGTTGATGTTATTTTATATTATGGAAGAGGACGCTACAGCTTTTCACTACGAAGGGGTTGCTCATTTTCCATATTGAAACAATTTTATACATTTGCGGGTAATTGTTAATAGTTTAATCAACAAAGTTGCTTATTTTTAACCAGGATGCACTGGAAAGCCGAGAATAAATCTTTTAGATTGGAAAAAAAATTTATCCGTAATAATAAAATTAATTTATTAATTCATTTGTTAATTTATGCGGTGCTTGTAGTCATCTTTTTACTCCAAGTGTCACTGTTACTTCGAGTCACTGCTTGGATTACAAAAGTATAATCTTCCATAATGTGTGCTTTCATTGAATCATGAATGAAAGCACACGATGTATTTTTATTTAATATCAACTATAACTGCAGAGTGCTTCTTTACAAAATCTGTATTAACATTTGACCCTGTTTGGAAAGCCAGAGAAAGTGTAATGACGTCAATGTAAATTAAACAAACATTTGTGTTTTTACGATTCAAGTTTTTAATATTTTTCGATTGATTCTGACATCATAAGTTGAATCCACGCTTAGGCTTTTATCATCGAGCGCTTAATAATTAATTTCACGCTAATACGACTCTATAAATATTATATATAAAAGAGTAAGTGAAGCGCTTGCTGTATTTATTTAAAATAAACATTTTTGAAATCTCATTGAAATAAATAAGGTAAAGAAGTAGAAAAAATAGGTTCTCTTTGAAAGTTTAATAAATTATTTGCCGATTCCGGTATTGTCGCGAATCCATTTGTTGTATTTGTACACTCTTGTGTAGATGCCGGGGTAGTAAGTTGATCCGCACTCCATACCGGAAGATACAACGGCGGCGAGCTCACCTCCGATGACACCTGGACCGCCAGAGTCACCTTGGCAAGCGTCGGTGGGCCCTTTGCCGGCGCAGAACATGTTGTCGGTGATGGGATCGTTGACGTATTTGCGCGCGCAATTAGCTTGATCGACTACTGTGACTTCGGCGACTTTCAAGATGCTCGAAGTTCCTTGGTACTCCTGAAATTGCACAGTTTGCTTTATTGCGATGATCTTTTATGTTCAAGGGCCGGGTCTTAATTTATATTTGTCGACACTTACGCCTTCCTTTCCGAATCCGGAGATTGTCATAACATCGCCGACTTTTGGAGCTTTGGTTGCCAAAGGAACAGCCCTTTGCTGCTGATTGAATGTAATGGGTTTCGCCAGCTAAGGAAATGGGAATTTAAGTTTCATAAGCTCGTTTAAAATGTATTTTATTAGCTTAAAAGATAGACGTTTTACCTTGATCAAAGCAATATCATTGTCATTGGTTACTTCGTCATAGTCCTTGTGAACAATAATTTTAGCGATTTGGTGCTTTTGACCTCCTCTCGATCTGTAGGTAGATCCAGTAAGGATGGACATGCCATAAGTGTCTCTGCAAAAAATTATTTGCTCTAGTTTTTCGTTTACTATCAGGTAGTATAGTTTAATTTCCTAAAATCAAATGTAATTACTCGAAGCAGTGAGCAGCTGAGAGGAGCCAAGTCTCAGAGATGATGGATGCACCGCAAATGGCAGATCCTAGTTGAAGGAGTTGTGCCTAAAAACATTGTTAAAGTATTAATCAAAATTTAAAAGAAGAAGATTGTATAAACATTGTTTTGTTTATAATTGTACAAAAACAATTTTGCAATCAACGAGTTTAGTTTTAAAAACATGTTAGAAGAACTAAAGACTGCATGCTTACGTGACAATTAATTTATCCTTTATAAAAATTATCTGCATTATACAAAACAAAGAGTTAGGCTCAAGCAAGAACCACAGAAGACAAAGAAATTGATGGATTTTTCTGAACTTGTAATTTAATTAAGTGTAGCTTTTGGTAAAAACAAGTCTTAATTATAGAATATCTAATATTAGCAAAAAGTTTTATTTATCCTAAGTTACAAATGTTCTTTTAAATTGTTATTTTGCTCTAGGCATAAAAGAAGTAAAGTGTCAAAATGAAAGTTTTGATTGAACTATCGAATGAATTAAAGAAAAAAGACTTTGGAATTTAAAAAGGATAAAAAGCATTAAAATGTAATGCAAAGAAAAAACAAGAATCTTTTTACTCACTTGGTAAGGAGCTTCCTTAATCGACACATAATCACCTCCGACGATCTTATCCTTCTCATTTCCAGAGTTGTCTAAAGATTGAAAGAAAACACAAGGTTCAATTGGCAGAAAGAAAAGCGAAAAATAAACGTAACGCTCACTTACCGATGAAGAAGCAGTTCGCGCTGGCGATCAGAAGCAAAAGACACAAGAACTTCATGATGAGCGAGTGGGAGATGAAAAGCAGCGTGTATCCTCCGTAACAAGCCTTTATATTGACGACGACATCGCGAAAATCACATGTGTGTTGAACGCGCGACAGTGGCTACGTCAGCATCGAACAATTTTAGTGGAATTTGAGCAAGTGGTTGTTGGCACACACTTTTTCGAATCTAATTAAATTTTTCGTGATAAAAAGACTAGCGGCATTGCGGATGACTTTCATGTGCCTTGGCTATACGCATTTGGATCGAGACTGCCGCCGCCGCTGATTGGACGAACTTTACGCCGAGAAATTCTCAAGCAAACAAACAAACGTAAACGCACAGACTGGTAGAAATTTCCGCACTCGCTCGACACTTTGTTACCTCAAGGTCTCATTAATTCGTTACCGGTCATTAAAGCACTATTAATTCTTTATTAAACTATACTTTTCGAAATGGCGTTTTCGATTATCTTATCCGGGCTCTAAGTGATGCATCGACTATTATTCTCATGACCTACACGATAATTGTCGAAAAGAATGGGCTAAAATAAATAGGGAAAATTTAGTGGCTGGAACCTTTTTGCTACTTTATCAGTTTCAGGAACAGTTGTGAGAAATGGATGAGTGTAACAACTTATTCAAAAAGACAAATGCTTTAGAATATGATGTATAATTTTATTTACTTACCGCAGAACGTGATTTCTTATAACTTTCAGTTTCTGGAAAAATACTAATGTAGTTTCCAAGCATTGTTACTCTCTGATATCTATTTAAGAGAATGTTTTCACTTCAAGATCAAAGCAATTTCTTGAAATTGTACAGTTCCGCTAAAGTAACCTTCGACGATTCTTGAGCTTTATTTTTCAATCAAAAATTATTATCTATATATTTCAATTTCATTCTTTTTATAGTTATAAATTTTCTTTAAAAAAAAGTTAGCATTAAAACTTGCTTGGAAATGTAAATTCAATCAATGGTAATCACCATTTAATTATAAAATTTCAAGAGGATATATATGTCCATGACATCATCTTCGCAGCAGCATCAATGCAATTAATGCATCTTCATTTAACTATTGCATCTTACAACAAAAGTGTCATGGAACAACAGTGCATCTTTGTTTACAGGATCCATCTTCATCACTTTTATTTAACAATTTTTTTTATTTTTCTTATTTTTATTGTGCATTGCGGTGCATTGTAATGCAAATAATTTATAAATTTCATATTAAAATTCTATTCTTAAAAATTAAAACTAAACTTAGAGTATTAATCCAGTATTTTTGCTGATCCATTTACGGTATGCATAAACTGATGTGTAGACGCCAGGATAATATTCATCGGCGCACTCCATTCCGTATGAGGTAACACCAACTAATGTATGATTAATAACAGCTGGACCACCCGAATCACCTTGGCACGTATCTGCTTTTCCTACGCCGGCACAGAACATTTTAGGTGTAATCTCGAACTCCGTATCGGTATAGATATTTTCGCATTCGTCGTGATCAATTACAGGAACAACGGCTAATTTCAAAAATTCCGACTCAATATGGTCTTCCTGAAACATTAGTGAAATGTTGAGTAAAACGTGAGATTTAAAGTACCAATCAAAATTTTTAAAATCCAATGTGCAATCCGAGAAACAATAGCAGACAATAATAGAATTTTATAAGTAATATTTATAAATTTTATAAATTGCTTGTGCTAAAAGCTGTAATTAGATGTTTACCCCTTCTGATCCCCATCCAGAAATCCTCATTTTTTCACCGGCCTTAGGAGGTTTAGTTGCAATTTTTATAGGCTTCTGTACTGCATTAAATTGGATTGCTTTCGCTACCTATATAAGTAAATAAACAAATTATAAAAAAAGACAATTGAAAACGACTTTTAGCGGTGAAAAGCTAAAATAAAAAGAATAATTTATATTTATGATTAGCGATACCTTGATTAAAGCAATATCATTTAATAAAATGTCATCGTCGTAGTCTTTGTGCGTGATGATTTTTTTAATTTTGTGATTTTGTCCATTTATTCCTGGTTCAGATGATCCAGTCTTGATTGACAATCCATCAGTCTTACTGTAAAAATATGTAAATTCGAATATGTAAATTCAAAATTTTTGAAAATTTATTAAAAAACAAAATCAAATCTTTTTTTTCAACAGGTTTATCAAATGCTTTTAGAATTACAAGAGATAATACAATGATACTTTCAAAAAATAAACGAACATTAATATTTTTTAACTTTTTTTAATAAAAGTAGATTCATTTGTTTTAAGACTACCAGCTATTCGTTCAGAAATGAATTTTCTAACATAACAACTGAAAAAATGGAATCCTTTTTAATCGACTTTCAATTAAATTAAAACTTACTATAAATCTACTTTAATTGCTTATTTTGAGATTACAGCTTGTTCATTTAATTTTATTTGCTTAAACTTTTCAAAAAATATGAGATGGAACTAGTGAAAAATGAAATGTGATTTTCTCCATAGATCAAATATAGTTAAGAATTATTAATTGATGTAAATACTTACTTTAAGCAATGGGAAGCTGTAAGAATCCAATATTCAGACAAAATTGAACCTCCACAAATTTGACTCCCATATCTAATAAGTTGAGCCTAAAAATTTTGTTACCTTATATAGCATAATTATGACATAAACGAATTTAGATTTTTGTAATAAATTCATTTTTATAAAATAAATGAAGGTACACTGAGAGAAATAGCCTATTAAAAATTACTAGAGTCTATTGTAATCTTCTGATAAATTTTACTAGGTACTATAGTAATTTTTCGCATGTAAATCATAAAAATTACAATAGTTCTCATAAAAATTACTATA
>JAWWEM010035119.1:0-15180 GCA_035582935.1 Ormyrus thymus | reverse complement strand
AGAGAGAGAGATAGAGAGAGAGAGAGAGAGAGAGAGAGAGAGAGAGAGAGAGAGAGAGAGAGAGGAGGTGGGAGGTGGAAGAAACGACCTCCAGCATCCAGTGAAAGGAAACTGGGCCACACGAGTACCGTCTCTTTCGCTTCTTCCTCAAGAAAGAGAAAGGACCTTTTAAAAAGTCACGTCTGTCGAACGCGTCACGACTCCTCGTTTACTTAATGCGCAACGAATTGCTTTTCTCCTCGATATCTGCTCTCCCTCTTCCTTGATTCAGCAAGATTTGCATTATTTAGCTGCGCGCTAAAGTGATATTATTGTCGCTGCCTCTGAGGGCTTTTGTAAATTCATATTCAAAGTGAACATCCCCGGGAGAAAGAGCAGCAAAGATGAAAGAAAAGCGCGGACTTTTAAAAGGAAAAGACCAGACTTGCACGAGCAAGCGTCGGGAGAGTTATGCCGAGCCGTCAAAGAGAAGTAGCCAGCGGGATGAAGTGCGGAGAGAGAGAGAGAGAGAGTGAGAGAGAAGAGAGCAGCGGCGGGGAAACATCGAGCAGCTAAGCAGCGCGGTGTGTACAAGCCGCTCGCAGTTTGAAAAAAGCCTGCAAGGGAGAGGGAGGCAATTTTTAGGGAAACGCAAAGTACGTGAAGGCTCGATTGTGTTCGCCATTTAAAAGACTTATGAGCAAGAGGGAAAATTGCGTGCCTTTATGCCGGAAGGCGGAAATTGAAAGCAATTAAAAACTGAACGCTGCTCTTTTTGTATGCGAACGCATACATCTGATGTGCAAAAATCTGCTTTTAACCAAACATTTGCACTTGTAGTGCGGGAAAACTTTTGATTTGAATTACTAGACATTCTTTAAAATGTTTTCTTTTGTTAACGCAATTATTGAGCGCCTTTCACTGCTCCTATCATTTTAAATTATGGAGTACTAATTGAATTTCTTTTTTCAAATGGTTTTCTTGAAAAGTGAAAATTACTCTACATATATTCGATCAGTATTGATTAAAATGAATAAAATAGCTGCGCAATTATTGCATACCAGTCATTGATATTTTCAGACTTAATTTATAAAAGTTTATAATGAATTCCAGTAGAAACTTTAAATGGCTCATGGACAACAAAAAACGTTTTCCACGCACGTATGAACACTGGTGTCGGCGTATAAAGGCGAAAAAGACTAGGAGACAAAAGAAAATAAGCGAGAGAGGAAAGTGACGAGGGAAAGAGAAAAAGAGAAAGGCAAAGCGGTCGGTCGCTTTCTTTTATTATCTTGTGCCGACTATGTGCCTTCGCGGTAAAAACTAATTAAATTTTTCCATAATATTGTAATTCCGATGATAACGATGGTTACGTGGCCTCGTTAAAAGAAACATGCAGACCTACTCAAGATAAGTTGGGTTCCAAGTGTTTGACAGAAACTAATTCTGACCGTAATTATCCCGGAATGATGTCTAGTATAACGTGTTTTATATTTATGTACTTTTTCCATTGTCTAGCAGTGAGAAAAACACAGAACAAAGGAGCGTAACTTCATTAATGTGTAATTGGCATGGTTTATTTTAAGATTTTAATTAAACTAATTATATTTGCATGTTTTTCTTGAAAAAAAAATGTATTAAACATGAATGTACAGATTTTTCTTACGTTAATTTACGTAAATTTTTAGAAAAAAAAAAATAAGAATACAATTATAAGACATAAAAACAATATTATTTTTGTATCAAAATTTTATTCGTATAAAACTGCTCAAAATAATAAAATGCACAAATCAATTCTACTTTAAAATAAAAAATTATAAGTTTTTACAAAATTTTAATTTTTACGGAATATTTAATAAGATAAAGCAAACACAAAAAAATATAAAATCCAGCTCTATTATTGAAATTTAATGTATTAAAAAAGCTTAAAAAAGAATACACACAAGAAGTTGTCAAAGATATAGGTCATTCCATCTATTTCAATTATAATTAGAAACTATATATATATATATATATACTTTATTTTGAAAATGCTGTATTTTAAATACTGATACACAATTAATCAAAGCGAATGGTTCTACATTTCAAAATTTATAACAAATTTTGCATACCCTCAACTTACTTCATTTTACAAAATTGGACAAAATATTAAAACTTTAAATATAATAAATAAAACTTTTCACAAAGCTCTTACAATAAATTACCGAACAATTCAAAATCACTAAACTTCGCTTTTATTTTAAGTACCTGGAAATGGCCGTTCCCCAACGGACTTTCCGAAACACAAACAAGGACAAGTTCAACAAAGAAATAAACGAACTTGCCCGGCCGAGAGAGAGAGTTATGGAGTAGCAGAAAATCCATGGAGAGAGCCGGAAGTGGTGCAGAACTCCCGATTGTTTGCAGAGGGACGCGGTGCATTAACCGGAGCTCGCTGCCATCGATTCAGTCCTTTTTTTTCGTGCCCACGGCAGCGCTTCTTCCTGTTCTCCTTGTCCTCGGAAAAAATGTCATCCCATTTCAGATAGCACAAGGAGAACACGCGGCAGTGACTTGAAATATCCCGAGCCACATTTACGAGTGGATAACACGGAATATGAGGGGAAGAGCTCGGCAATTTCGAGAGAGGGGAGGCTCGCGGACGGTTATCGAATACGTCGGGAATGCACACTGGCGAATATGCCATCAGCCAAGTGATGTGTGAAAATTCCCACTGGCCTCTGATGAGCTTCTTTCGAGTTTAGGCGGCGTGAGCTTTCACTCGCACTCCTTTTCTTTATTTTCCCTTGTCTTTTTATTTCCGATCGTCGCTTTTTCATGTGCAGTTTTTATTTTGGTTATAGGTGTTTTCACTACTGTAAAATCTGGCTGAATGAATTATTTTCAGATTGCTTTTTATAAGCTGCTCTACATAGAAGAAATCCACATAGAGCTTCTTTTAAAAGTAAATAGTCTCTTTCGGTGTTCAGCGCTGTCGAATAATGATATACGTCAATTTAAATCACAATAAAGAACTTTTAAATCGTAGTTATGAAGTTAATAAAAAAAATTGAAGAAAGAAGTTATTTTCGCAGTTGGGGAAAGAAGATTTAGCGATTCGGCAAAGTAATCTGAAAAGCTTTTAAGTACACAGCCTCATTTCTCCATCCTTGCCGATAACAAGCAAAACTATTATTTTTCCGACTCGTGTGGAAAAAGTGAAAAAGAAAAAAGGAGCCGTTGCAAAGAAAAGGAAGTTTTGCGTCTTCTTAGCCAGACGATATTAAAATGCTCCTGATGTTATGTATACCTATAAGTAGGAAACGCTTTAGCTCTATTCTCATATTCCGCGTTCTTCACATTTCACAAATCAGTCAATAAGAATAATGGTTTCCTTTTTGACTGAGTAAGCCAAGTCGTTTATCAGCGTCGCCCAATGTTCAATCTTAAGAATAATCTCGCTCGTTAAGAACAATTGTATCATTGTTCAAATTTTGTTTTCAAATGATTCTTAATTAGTAGCGTATTCTTTTTAAACTATGCTAATAGTAGTCACTCAACTGAAACTGTTATATTTTCCTTGATTGAAAACATGCGCAGTTCGCTCAAAGTTAAGAATGTCTTTTTCCCAACTCTGGCATGAAATGGTCCTCATTTCACGCTACAAAGCAGCGTAGAAAATCGAGTTTTTCCAACGTTGGATAAAATTGTTTGTGCAGCCACTTTTGCTTCCTCCTAAAGGAAGCATTGTGATAGTAATTTATGAAGTTGTTCGAAAAATCGGTTATAATTATATTATCAGGTGTCAGGAACAAGAATAAATGGTTTTTGAGAAGTGTCTGTATGTATGTGTGTATGTGTGTATGTTATACGTCTGGATCTAAGCTTCTACTGAACGGATTTCCATCGCTCACGGATTATTTTTTTTTTGCTTTTGTCTGTGATGGCGGTAAAAAAATCTGTTCTTGTTTGACTTATTTGTTTTTGTTTGTTTTTGTTATATCGCAAATTTTCAATTTTTGAAAAATTTAATTTTAATTTTTTTTAATGATAGGATTGAGATATTTGAATCGAACAAGGGCCAATTTAAATAGCATAAAAATACGTATAATTTCAGAGAAAAAAAGCTACCTTAGCTTTTATGGTTCTCTTGTCTTTAATAAAAAATTTTTTAAAAAAAGCTTATAATTCTTAAATTGAATTATCAACTGCTCTGAAAAAATTTTTGGTAATTAAGAATATATATAACTATAATTTATAAAAATTTCAAGCCATTTTGTCAATGAGTTTTTGAATAATAAGTTGAAAACCTAAAAAAAAGAGTTTTCTAGGGGAAACGATTACGGAAGTAAAAAGACTTTAAATTACTTGAAATTTTGGGAAAAGGTAGATCTTTTACATGTTCAGAGCTGTATAGTTTTTCTACTTATGAAACGCATTAGTTCAAACGATATTAAAGTTTTATTTATTTTGTTTAAATTTTTTGAATAGCTGTATCTTAGTGAATAATCGATCTCTTTAAATGATCGTTCACTTATTTTTTTCGCCTTTAACTAAACTTTCAAAATTATAAAGAATTTTTCAAGTTCATCTACTAGTTTTTGTTTTATAACGATTTTAGCTTACATATGGTATCACGATTATATATATAACATATTATCTTTATTATCATTATTATTTTATTATGATTTTTTACATTAGTTTTAGCGATATAGTTCAAATAAAATAAAAAGAATTACTTTTCTTTAGCTAATATTTTTATATGACTTAATTTGGCGCATGCATTTTTATTCAAGTTTGCACAAAATCAAGTTTTGTACATCGAATTTCAAAAATTCTGTTTTTTAGAACTTGAAATATTCCAATAACAAAATTTAGATTTAAATTTGTTAGCTTTTCATTAAATTCTAAAATGAGCATATAAAAATAAAATAATAATAAAAAACGAGATAATAATGAAACAATAAATTAGTTAGGAGGAAGCTAACTGCCAATGACTTGGCAGCAATTTTTTTATTTTAAAAATTAGAAAAAAGATTTTTTTATCTCCGTTTCAAAGTATTTTTTTACGATTTCTGTGCACGATTTGAAATGCACGATCATCTATCCAAGTTTCTAACACCAGAGAGGGCTTTTCATGCCTTCGTTGAAAAAAATACGGTGTGTAACACGAGGGAAGCAAAGCTGTTTCAGACTCGGGTGAGGTTTTCATCACTCGTCTCTGTCTTGAGCGCGTTAGGCGCCCTCGACTTCAACTTGTGCAGAACACCTCATCCTCGCTAGAAATAGCTTACTTTCTTCCATTGTTGCACAATGTACTATTCCTGAAACATTTCATACTTTTAATGATGAATTTAAAGACGCTTGGAATAAGCCATGGCACAAATGAGACGTTTTCTGAGCCAGTCCCAATTTGCGAATGATCATATATTATGCCGCGTCCGCCGAGAGCTCCGCCTGGCATAATATATTCCTTGGAACGGTTTTCTATTCTCAGGATGTCCGAGATTTCGCGACAGCGCATCGGCGATAGTATAGGCGCGGACACACGCGCTCGCGCGCGTCGCAGTATCGCGGGGGCGAATCGGCCGGAGTGAAATCGACTGGCAACATTCACGCGCTGCGTTTCCCGCTCCCCCGATATGGCCGCTCGCGGAAGTGAATGCAATCGATTTTCGTTATCGCGGCTGGCCTGTATCGCGCGCCGTCGACCTGACGAGGAGGGAGAAAAAGAGGGAGGTAGCAATGCATGCGCGGCGCATTTTCGCAGCTGCAGCAAAACATTTTTGGACGGCTTACAAGTTTGAAAGCTTCGCCAATGGAAGTTTTGAAAAAAATTTTTTTCAACCGAGCTGATCATGGACTTGCTCGAATGGAGAATGTTTTTTCTTACTTTATGTGTTTTAAATGATACAGAATTTTCTTATTTTTAAGGTGTCTGGTTCTACTGCGTTCCGGAAAATTTTAGTACAAGATGCGAACTTTGCTTTTGTTTATTTTTATATAGAAATGATATTACGTTACTGATAGATTCCATGGAAAAAATAGATTTATCATCTTTTTTGTTTTAGTTTTCATTTTCGCTGTTTGTTTGCTAAATAAAGCACACGTTGTGTTGCCTCTGGATTAAGTAAAATTTTAAATTTTAAATGCAATTATTTCAAAACTGCAATTTTGCTTTAATCATCTTTTCCTCTCGAAACAAAAAAAATCGCACAAAAACTGTCGAAAGCGTTTCAATTTCAAAAATCAATTTCCCCTCCATTTCTTTTAATATGCACCTTTTCAACACGTTCAGGTAAGGATCGAAAAAAGCTCCTTAAAGGAAAATGCTTAACTTAAGAGAAAAGCAGATTAATTAAGCACTATTCGCATATAACCTGGGATTTCGCGAGAAAATGAAATTTTGTGCGTTTGTACCAAGCAAACAAAAATAAAATGGTCGGCCGATGACACCCGGATAAAATCTTCCTTCCCTCCCGCCCCATATTTTTATCAAATTCTTATTTTTCGTAATGCTTGGACCGAGCGAAAAAAGGGAAGAACAGTGGGCGAACGACTTCCTCGCACGCAAAGCGCGGACGACCCACTTTTCACCTTTGTGCCGCACGCGCGACTAGGCAGACACAACCACTAACAAGAACGGCCCGGACAAGATAGCCGGTACGCGACACAGTTCTTTCTCTCGCTTATCTCGGGACTCTCCTCTTCTCGCGCTTTTTTCAGTTTTTACGCCGAGATAGATACTACCGGCGAAAACGTTCAAACGCGGACGCTTGCATGCTTGTAAATAAAAAGCTGCTCTTTGGAGCTTTAATCTGCTTTCTATTTTATTAAACGTTGCGCTTTTTCGTCTTTGTGTTTTAACGAGTTTTTTATAGTAACAAATATTTATCCAATCGGTGTTTAACAAGTTATATTGCTTTGATATGTGATTTCGCAGATTATTCGCACTTCGATATATGCATAATGGTTTACATGATCCAATTGACACTGATTTAAAATTTCCTTTGATATTGATACCTGTTCAATTAATCACGAAGTTCACTCTTAAATTTTATTTTGTAAACGAAAGAAATACCTACTCGAATTAAACGTCAGATTTGTTCTAGAAAATATTGCCAATTGCGAAAATTTGCAACTGCATGCCCTAACACTTATTAGAATCCACAGAAACCTCCGCAGTGTTAAAAAGGGGCATTCGTTCAGCAATTACCAACAGCAAAAAGCGGTAAAAAGCCTTGTCGCCAGCAGTAACAAAACACGTCTATATCTATTCTCGTGTTCCTCCTCCGCGTAACATTAATTTCGAAGCAATAAAAAAGAAGGAGCGCTCATTTTTCCTTCCCTCACGACTATTTCACACACAAAACGGCGCAAAACGCAAGTCGCGAGCTTGCCTACAAGAGAAAGGGAGAGAAACGAGGGCGGTAATGCCTCTTCCAATTTATGTTTGCCTCTTTTTTATACGCGTGCAGCTCCGGAAAAGAGGCGGCATTATGCCAGCGCGATAGCGCACACACGTTCCACGCACCCGCGGAGTCTCGCGGCCGCGATATCATTGCATAAAGCGAGCTAAGCGCTCTCTCCTCCAAGTACATATACCTGCAGCTGGAAAAAATCCTGGAGCTTTTGCCCCCCTCCGCGGTCCTCTTTTGTGCACGTCCTCCTGGAAGAGGTACATCGTGTAAATTGAGCTAGAACTTGCAGAGACGAGTTGGAAACGAGTCCCGGAAACACGTATTTCGTTTGGTCTAGTTTTTTTCTGCTTCATCTTGGCGAGAGTCTTTTTACCGGGTAATACGAGTTTTGTTATCAAAAGAATTCCACTCTTACTTCGCTCTTCTGCTCCTGGCTCCTTTGTTCTTTTGCAGGTTAGGCATTTTAGGGAGAGAACATGCCTTTTATGGTTTATGCCAGTCTTTGGCTTATGACTCACGTTTACTTTCTTTATCTCGCTGTTGTCCACATTATTTTCGGTAGTTCATTTTTCTACAAGGTATTATTTATACAAGGCTTGCTGTCGATTAAATGATTAAATCCTATTAGAGAGTATTTTGAATGGGTATTAGCTAGAGCTGTAAAAAAAGCTGGAATAAAAGCGACGAAAAATCTGTAATTTGTGAGGTGTAAAGACAAAGCAATGAACCGATAGGGTTGATAGGGTAGGGTAGGGAAGCAGGGTACTCTAACAGCATAACCTGGAAAGCCTCGAGGGGCAAGAGGATGCGGAGGACATTTCGAGGCCACGATATGATGAATCTTGGATTCCGCCTGGGCGAGCGTGTCGCCCGTTATTTGCGTAATACGAGCAGTCGCCCCTCTCCATAAATCATTCGCCCGGCAGCGGTTGCAGTAGCCAATGCCACAAGAGAGCAAAGCAAGTAAAAGGTAAACGCCGTGTAAACGAAGGCGGAAAAACTTATTAACGCTTGGAGTCTATGCCGAGAGATTGATAGAGATCGAGGGAGATGCATCGATTTTGCGGACAGCTAGATTTTCTACACTTTTTAAGGCCCTAGATGAGAATGAAAGGAAAATGACCGGGCTCGGCTTGAAATTGCTGGAAATATTGTTTTTTTTCTTTTCTTTGTTATCGCGCTGGACTTTATGCCATTAATCAAGCTTTGTGCTTGCGCTTTCATTTTACAGTGCAAATTGAAATGGAGAAGTACAGTTAATGATGGATTAAGATGGATTTAAAAAAAACGGCGAATCAATCATTGAAAATGCGCTAAGAGGCTTGAAAAATAATCCTTCATTCAAGATTTATGATGAATGGTCAAGCGTTCTTGCTTTCGAAACATTCATTTAAATGAGTTTAAAGTTCTAAAATAAAAAGTATCGAACGAGTTTAGTTATCCGTCGATTGCAACAGAGCTAATAAAAGGATTACATTTTGCAGATTCTGCGAGAAGCAGGGATGATATAAAAGATCGAAATGATTGTCTCGGTATTTCCAGAACGCGGAATGAGCCGCGGCCCAGAAACAGCCAATACAGCGGCTGCTGGCCGGAGCCGCAGAAAGGAGCTGGGAAAAAGAGAATAAGGGAAAAAGAAGGGGGAAAAGAGGATAAAGAGCAGGCGTAAAAAGGGAGGGACTGTTTTTTGAACGTTTTTCAGCCGTAATACGCCCCGGTGTAGGAAGCCAGGCATCTCTGCCTGCGGGCTATGGCCGTCCTTCTATTTCTCTTGACCTCGGCTTCTGAAAGCCGCGAGTAAACGTATCACGCGCGATACTTGTACGTGATTCCCCTGTTCTTTCCTTCCCCGTATCCCTTTCTATCGCGCTTTTACACTGTCATCTCCCTTACATCTCTTCATTTTCTCCCACTCGCCGCTTTTACTTTCTGCTTTTACTTTTTATATTTCGCTTTGTCTTTTCACTTTACCTCTGCTTTTCATGCTATTGAAATTAAACATAAAATGTTAACTTTTATTTCAAATGGGATTTCAACTTAAAAATCACTTTATGACCAATGGAAATTCAGATGCAGAAATTCCTCTTGAGCTTTTCAATCTTCATTCTCTGCATTTCAAACTTTACTCTTATTATTTAAACACATTTTTCTGATGAACTTATATCTATTAGATATTACAATATAAAGTTTGTAGTGGCTTAAAATCATTTTCTTCTCCTCGATGCTTTATCTTTTTCCTTTACGCTTACATTGCATCTCTACTCCGTTCGTCTTTCTTTATCCTGAACACTCGTATTGCCGGTCTCCGTCGCATTATCTCTCGTTTGCCTTTGAGCCTGTCGCTCCGGACGTCCAGCAACTCAGCCTTATCCTTTTTTTCAGCACCCTTCGCTCGCGTCTCGCGCTTTGTCAAGTTTTCAATGTGTCCCGACTGCCTCTTGTTCGCTCCCTCTTTTCTGACCAAAGCGATACGAATGACTACTTTTCTGGTACCTGCCGAAAAAGTTTCTCGTGTTTCTGCCTCCATAGCTTTCAGATACACGTATACACGTGCCTTTATAACGACCGTCTCGCACACCCTACTCTTTTATTGATCTTCTTGAGTTTGAGGGTTGGCCTTCGCCTTGCGATTGGCTCTCTCTCTTCTTGCTTTCTTCGGGAACACAAAAACATTCAAGAATGTTCAAACGGGAGATTTTAACTGATACTTTTTATAGATTACACATTCACAAGTTTAATTGACGTTAAATTTAACCATGAACTAAACCAACTTATGATATTGATTTCCTCCGTACGCTTTATTTTCTAACCACACACTTGACTAGGAAAAGAGCTGCGTTTAAATTTTTTTGCGAACAAGCAAGTGGGGTGTCGGTTGCACGAAAAAGCCATTAAAATTATCGCATTTTTTGCGGCCCGAGTAATTATGCCGCGTAATTGCATCTGAAGTAATATGATAAATTATTTGCGCGGCGTGCATATATTTCAAGACACTTTTCCTGGCGCGGCTGCGCGAGCCTCGGAAGACATAAACATAATTACTTCTCGTTTTCTCCCAAGACTCCTCGTATATCATTCTGCCTCTGTTGCTCGTGCAATTTTTAACGCTGTTTATAGAGGCGAGCCGGAAAGCAGAGAGCGGGCGATCAGCGTAATTGTTGGAAAAAATTTACCAGTCTTGAGCCAAATACGACGTCGCAGGGGTGGGAGCAGCCAGCTTGTTCTAATACAGATTTATAGCCGCGTAAGACCCGAAGCCCGTAGGTCTAATACAGGTATTACGTCGGAGCAAGCGCCTAGAATTTACGCGGAAATCGGAAGCAATTTGTAGGTGTAACCCTCATGCGCCGCCTCTCAGGCTCCTTCTTCAGTGTTGGCTGTACGTGCATCTTAGCCGCTGCCTCGGATTATTAATCACCTTTAACTTCGCAGAATGAATTTTTATAAAATACATTTTTCACGGAGATGGATTCTCATAGATTTGAGAGCGAAAGTTATTGTTGCGCAGAATAATTTAAAAAATCCGTCGCATACGTTAATTCCTACGTTTTATTGAATAAAGCTTATAATTAAACCACATATTTTTGCCCAATGTAAACAAGAATTCGTATTCGTTGTTATCTATTATTCAAGAATTACATTGTTTTATTTATTTCCTTTGCATGTACAATAAATTTTCATCAATATATTATTCGATGAAACTGAATAAATTGAATGTAATGAAAATAAGTTAGTTTTGAATTTAGCTAAAATTACAAATGAAATTATTGTTTTTAAAATTCAAAAAATGTAATTTCAGTTTCATCCTTTAATCTTTAACTCCTCGGCACTTTATTTTTCACTTTGGCGTTCGAGAAAAATTGCCCTATGCGCTCAGTTGATAGGCAGCCGTAAACACGGGGAAAAAATTCATGAATCCGGGGCGCGAAAAGCAAAACGAGCTACAAAAGAGACGGAGAGGTGCACAGAGATGAAGAAGGAAAAAGCGGCTCGGGGATCCAAAGGATCGGCCGAGTTGCTCGTCAATGCGCTGTATCTACTCTCGCGGCTCGGTCAGGTGATCCGAACTTATCGGCTCGGCAATATGTCGAGTCGATACATATTCAACGAGGCGTCATATCACTTTGAATTTTGTTTGCATCGGCCCCCGTGCAGCGCAGCTCGGCCCCGGGGTCTCGGTGTTGGTATCATTGTTTCGCTTCTCTATTTCCTTTTAACGTACCTGGCGTGCTTGGGCCCCAGGCTCGGGTCGTACATCGAGCTCGCTGAGATGTCCTCGTCCGGTATGTCGCCGCTCTGCATGCCCAGTGCCGCCGTACATTGCCCTGCAACAGTTAATGTACAAGGCTCAGGGACATTCCGCTTGGAATTAACTCGTGAATATTATTTTTAAAAAAACCGTAAAATCCGGTAAAATCTCAATAAACAGTTTTATAAAGTTCATCTTTTTTCAGTTACATTGGTTTGCTTTTTAAATGAATAATTTTATTGCGTGTGTAAAAATATTTATTCAACTTTTATTTACTGAAATATATAATTTAAATGACTCATTTTTAAATTTTTAAATTTTTAATTTATGTCCGGCAGATAAGCTAAATTAATTAGATAACTTTTCTCAATATATATTTTTATTATAAATCTTCATGAAGATATTATTCATATATTTCCAATACCCTATTCAGTATCTGAATTCAGGAAATGTAGTTGACGTATCGTGTTGTTTTAAAATAATTTATTTATAAATAAAGGAAGCCTACTATATTATATTAATCTACAAGAAAAAATGTACTGATGTATCGATTGTTCTATTAGAAATAAATATAAGCTACCTCTTTTTCCGGTAGAAGTAATTCTTTTCTTGCAAGATAATGCGTTGTTGCTAATTTTTATAAGAATTTATTAATCATTAAACAAATTATTAAACAAAATTCGTGTAAGCATAATTTTTTCGAGCCAACTCTTCTATTTATTTGGAAGCATTAAAGTGGCTCGAAAAAAATAAGTGAACGCTTAAAGAACGAGTTCTCGGTGAAAATTTATTACGCCCTAGAGTACGTAATAAAGGCAGAAATCTAAAAGTAATTTCAATGAAACGCGAACTCGAAGAGCTTGCGGGAGGAAACGTCAACGAGGCGCTTATACACATCAGCTGGGCAAAGCTCAGGATAAATTGCAGTGGCGTTGGATTTAAGCCGGGGTTATGACGCGCTCGGCGAAAGTTTCAAAACTGCCGAGCACACCGGATGCCGGATTAGTCAGCCTTTCGGACTCGACTATTACGCATCTGCATGCTCTATTGCTCTCGCTTGCATTCGTACGCGGCGAGACTCGCGTGGAAAAATTCGCACACGGCATTCTGGTCCGGAATTACTCGCTCCAAGTTGGGTCGCAGCGAATGTTTGCAGCGAACTCGCCCAATACCTTTGCGTAAACTCCGGCTCTGTCTGTCGCGCGTTTCCCACATTACTGGGACAAACTCCGAAGCCGAGTGTCGCTGACTTATGTGGGCTAAAGCGACCGTTCGTTTTAAGTTAAATCACCTAGACCATCGCTTGCCACGCTGCTGTACTAACCGAGTACTCGTGTTTTACTCGCCCACTGCTGTAGCCATGACAATGCTCTTTTGTTTATCGCGCAAAGGCTTTTAGTTCAGCGGAACTCCTCTGCTTCCGAAGTCGAGGAACTCGAAAGGTAATAAAACTCCTCCCAAGTCAGTCCGTTTGCGAAAAATTTTTTTGGTGAACCATACGCTCCCTGAGAGAATAGACTAGATTTTTGCCGAAAACAAAAAATAGAGTCTGGGAGCTCGAAAGCAGAATACGATACGTTTTTTTGATTTTTTACTTTTGTAATCCTATATGAGTAAAGGAAAGTATCATGTTTTTTATAAAACCTGTCGCCACGGACATGGGAAAATGTTCCCCTCTTACAAGAATATTTTTTGCACGGATTATGAGGAAATATAAGTTTTTAAAATATGAAATTCCCGTGATTAAGCAATGATTTGTTAAATTTCTGAATGAATTGGCATCTCAAATGAAATAAAATTGTTAATTAGAAAATTTTAATTCGAAAAAAAGCTATCCAAATTAAGAACGTATTTACCCTGGTGGAAGTTGCCCATTTTTCTCCCATTTATGAAACGCTTTTTTCCACATGTTTTAACCATTTAATGGCCAATTGGCCGAAATCGCTAGTAAATGGTAAAAAGACGTGAAAAAAAGCCTTTCACAAATGGGAGAAGAATGGGTGATTTCTACTAGGGTACAGATGAACGAATTTATAAAAATAACATATTTTTGGAAAGTCATTCATATTCCAAAAAGAAATCAGATATCCCACCGCTAACGCACCTTTATTGTTTTCGCTAGCATTTCAGGAATTCCCCCCCTCCCGTAGAAATTCCAGCTGAAATTGAACACATTTACAGTGAGCATCGGGCACAAAGCAGACAGAGGCGGAGGAAAAAGGGAAGGATAGGGAGATGGCACCAGAACGACGATAAACAAGAGATCTTCAGGTCGCTCGCGTGCACACAATGATTCGCGGCTAGCGTCTGCTTTTGAGCAGCCATTAGATAGTATTGTTAATTCATCGTGCAGTTGACATTTCATTTTCGCCGACGCCCCAAACTCCCGCGAGAGACCGCCGACGATGAATTTCCGCGGCCTGGGTTTACACGCAATCCTTGAGCTTTGTGCGCGCTGCCGATCCGAGTCGAGAGGCTTCTTTTATATGCCGCGCTTAGGAATGCAGATGGATGTGCGGAGACTGAGAAACAGACCTGGAGAGCAGAGTGCACAGCGGTGCCGATAACATTTGTATAATTCTGAAAAATTACGCGGAGGAAGCTTTTGAATTTTGCGCTGGAATTTCACGGGGGATTTTCGCATAGTGGATAAAGACGAGCTGTTGGAGAAGTGAAGAATAGTTTGTCATTTTCACTATTAAAATGAGTACTCTCAAGCTTTTAAAATTGAAACTTAAAAAATTTAAGCCATAAAATATACAAAGAATCCCGAATGAAGAAAAGGAATAGAATAAGAAGGAGGTCAATCTGACCAGCCATCGAAGCTGAAAGATAAATTGAAACGAAGACAAGAAAAGACTTGGAGAATGTACATATGAATATTTATATTGGAGGTTTCGCGGAAAGGAAAATGCTCCTCTTACGTTTGTTATAGTTATAACTTTGAGAACAGAGGACTATATCTGGTCCTGTTCCTCCTGCATGGCTGCAGGTTATGTGCCTCGAAAGATCGACACACGAGAGGAGTATGGTATTTGCAGACTGCTCCTATCAAGCGAAGCAGATATCGGGTGCTGCGCGAGACAAATATAGCAATGAAACATCAATAAGCTAAATCAATACAGCATCTCACTCTGCACGCTGGATTATATAATAAGTTTAGTTTTCAATCTCTTGCGTTCGCTTTTCAATGAATTATTATTATATAAATAGAAAAAATGATTTTGGAATTTATAAAATCAAAACTATGAGCTCGAATGTATGAAATCAAAACTACGTACACTTTTAACCAAATGCATTAGAGCTGCGCTGTTTCGTATTCAGAACATCTGAGTTTGTACTTAAATGTTAAAGATAAAAAAGGAAGAGGAGAAGCAGGAGAGGCATTAGTGATGTTACTTATGTTTAAACGAACATATGCTCTTAGTAGTGAAAAATTCTAATGAAGGTTATAAAATGGTGTGATATTACACTGTGTAACCGAGCAGTTAGCTCACTTACAAAGTGCTCAAGGCCACGTTTCGATAGCGTCGGGAGACGCCGTCGCATGTC
>JAWWEM010035108.1:0-15182 GCA_035582935.1 Ormyrus thymus | reverse complement strand
TTCTAGCCATAAACTACTTTGCGATTAAAAAATGGCCAATTTCTACTTCAAAAATGTTTTCAGTTTCCACCAGGGCAGCTGACACTTATTATAGTTTTGTATGGACGAAGGGTAAGGAATTTAAGTTGAAGACTTATAATGAACGTTTTCTTTGATAACATTTTTTTCAATTACACGTATTTGTTGGGACTTGGAATGATAAGCATACAATTTTTTGTTTAGTATATTATCGTTCAATTTAAAAAATCTTTTTGTTTTAAAGCAGTTACAAGTTTCTAATTTGCCTTCAAAATGCATCCGTTCATAATTCAACAAAGGCTGTAAAGATTCAAAAATATTTACTCTTTAAATTAATATAAAAGCCAGTTACTTTCTAATTTTAAAAATAAAGATTAATTTTGATATCCCATTTAGTTAGTTAGTTATGTTTGACATCTCTTCGTATTACATAAAGGATTTTAAATTATATTCAACATATCTTATTCGTTGAGCTGGGTGACATTAACTTGTGAATTCAGCTTTCCGCTTTATGCACTTGAATATAAAAAAATTGCGACAAGTTGCACTACGTGACTTTAACTTCGGAATGGAATTCTCGATGCTTATAATCTACATGTCAAGGAACCCCGATTGCAATTTCGATCATTCAGCTTTTTAATACAGAAAATTTCGACGTGAAAATACGTTTGAACAAGTTCTTATTTTAATTTAGCGACGAAATTGAAATGTTTAAAAGTACGTAATAAGTGAATTCCTTTCAGTGATTTACGGAAAGTTTGTTTTTATTTTACTTGAAAACATATAAATATATATCTGAAGAGTAAGAAGCTCAAAATCTCTTTTCTTACACACTTTGTTAAAGGATACAGTTCGATAGCATCTAGTCGTGCGGAGTCGTAGCTTCAAATCGCCTTTCCGTAGAAGTACACGCGACCTATTTTCACTAGAGTTACGCAACGGATTTACGGAGGTCAAAACAAAAAAAGTTGTTCTAAGAGAGAAGACGTCGCATTTGAGAAGTAAACAAAGTGCATAAACAATTTGTTGTTACCGAGTATTCATGCCAATGAGACATATGATTGAACTAATGCTTTTCAATTAAAAATTGATTTGAAAATGTCTTGAATACAAGTTTACAAGATTTGTCAGGCGCAGTACATCATGAACCAGATATGCTAATTGCATCGGCTACATTGCATTGACAAAGCCAAGGAATTTTTTAAGAAATTCAAATTCTATTTTCTCAGGTTATTACCAAATTTTGCATAATTCAATACTATTTATAGTAAACCACTTTAACGTACATCTTGCAAATTCCATACTTTAAAATTTTCGAATTCTAGAAAATTCAAGGATTCGTGCAAAAGTTTACTCAAAGAAATCTCCTTCCCCCGGTAAAACTTTAAACTTCTTTCGGCTCAGTCTAATACCCCGGAGTCAATACCGAAAATAAATCTCGCATTCGAAATCAAAGACGCCGCAATCGAGCGATTCATCATTATCCGCATGCAGATTATCGAGTATACAGCGCATCCGGTATTTTGCCAAGTCTCCCGCTCGCGTCTTCCAGGAGGATTCCGCCGCGGCCAAATCGTCGTCGTCGTTCCTCTTCTCGATATTTTCACTGCACCGGAAGCGAATCTCTCGCATACAGCGGCGGCGTGGCTCTGTGGGTGGGGAGGATTTTTATGCGCTCGAGAGCCGTGATGCAGGTTTCTCGTATTCGCTGAAAAACTCCCTCGATGTCATCTGTATGCGCGATTCCGCGCGCTCGTGTGTGTGTGTGTGGTTGTACGTGCCCGGCTGGCCGACATGCGAACGAGAGCTTGATTGCGCGCATTTGCGAGTCGACGGGAGAATTTACTTAGGGTTACGCTGGAATTTTCGAAAAAATGAGAACTCGTCCATCCCCCGACTCCCGTCAAGCTAGTCGATCGACATTTTTTCCGCATCGAAATTCATCAACGCCGATCAATCGCATCAGGAGTTTTTGAGTTATTTAAAGTCGGATTCTCGCGTATTTTCAGAGAAAATTCAAAATTTGTTTCAGCTGAAAGATTATTTTTTTTTGTAATAATGAACGAGTACGGATGTTATTTTTACATAGTTGATAATTCGTGGAGCAAACTTCTGAAATTACTTTGAATTTTATATATATATATATTCTTTTTCCCTCCATTTTAATCCAATGTACAGTTCAGAGTTGTTATTTTTCGCATAAATAAAATTCACAGTTTGGGCTTGTTGGTTCATTCGTACTTCTTCGAATCAGTTCACAAATTTTAATACTATCTGTTCAAAATTTCCATTCCGAAAAATTCCATGAATCATACTGCACAAATTTTTGTGTTATTTAAAAGTTTTCAGTGATCTTTTCGAAGAAATCTCCCGTTATTTAAAACAATGGCTTAAAATAGGAAAAATTACTGATTTATCGCCTGTTTAAGAATTTCTTTTGGAGATGCTGCAGCCGAGTTAAAATCAGTGAAACCTATAAATAAAATTTTATTACGAGTACACACGTACTGCATTGGCTTCAGTTACATTTTTCACTGAAAAAAGTCGTTTTGGCGTTTACAATGAATGCGCGCATATTTTTCATTCGTTATTCATGACTCGAAGAAAACTACAGCGGCGAAAGAACTGAGAACCGCGAGATATTAATTTGAGATTATGGGCTCTATGTTTCACAGATCGTGGCAGGCAATCAAATGATGCGGATTCTCGTTACTCCCTGTTTTTTACGATGGCCGAAAGAGCTGTTTTTTTACTCGATTTCTTTGAGTGGCTTAAAAGCAGAAAGTGCACGCATAAAAACAAGCCGACCGAATTGGCATTCGAGAGAGAAAAAAAATTCCTTACCTAAAATCCAATAGAAGCCGCCTCGCATTTACGTGAACTCCGGTGCTTATGAAATCTTTTAGATGAAGAATATAAATTTTTTGTGCAGGAGCTGCGGTGACGAACGTTTTTCCTTTTTGAATTTTTGTACTTTAATTTTATTGCACGGGGAATATTAACCGTTTCATAGAACGTTTTGAGATATTAAAATTTTTTAAATATGTAACAAAGCATTTTTTATTATTTGTTATGTAATTGTAAATTCTTTGCAAATTCTCTATCAATAATATCCTTTAGAACAATGAGATTTTTAACTGATGAATATTTCATCAAAAATGCCATTCAATTATAACCGCTGCCAAAAACTTGTATTTTGTTTGTTGCGCAGTAAACTCAATCAAATAATACAATGCAGACGTTATCGAATAAAGCTTTTTTACAATTTTCAATGAGCCAAGTTCTCAATACAAGTAAAACCGAGACAAAAGTCATTCTCATCTTCAGCCGCTGCTTAAACTGGCTGCGGCTGTATTCGCAATACCTCGTCAATTTTGATAAAAGTTCGAGCTTCGCGCGAGAACTAAAGCGGCCTTCGCCGATGACTGCGTCGTCGTCTCTCAAGATCGCTCTCGCTTCGGCGCGTTTGTCATCGTGAGCCGTAACTACTTAAGTACCGAAGGGTTGTTTGCCGTGGACAATCGCCCCGAGACGTTGTTAAACATTTCCGCTTCCCAGTCGGTTAAGTGCCGCAGGAGAGAAGACGACGCTTCGCGATACGGCGCGCAGCAACGTTTCCTTATTGTGGACGAGATAATGCGCCTCTTGAAAAGTCAAACTTGCTCCGCAGAATTGCCGCTTTTATTAATCTCGGGCTATTCTGCTTCGAGAGTTCGCAACTGCGGGTTTCCGAACGGAATGCAATATTCTAGATTCCTTTGAGTTTGCGTGCTGAAAGTGCAGATAGATTTGTAGTTTTTTTTTAAGGTTGAGTGTGTTGTCGGGTTTAAAAATAGCGCAAGGTGGAGACTTTGTGCATGTTAAAATGGTGCATGCAAAAGTATCGAACTACGGGTTACTTTAAAATGGTTTAACTAAACATATGTTGCTATTGTAAAAAACCACTCCTTAAACTAGTATTCCAATAATTCATATTTATTTTGTACGAATGTTCCAACATTTTTAGTAATTTATGTGATTGTCACTTCAAGTAACTTTCATTATTAAGTGGTTTTCAGCGAGTTTAGTCAGCCAAAAATTCTATAAAAAAATAATTCTAGGGACAGTAACCCGAATCGCATTTCTTTTAATGGTTTTATTATGTAATTGCTATTGTTTGATAAAGTTAAATCACGTATTGAAATTTATTTATTACGATATATCTGCAATTCGAGGAATTTGAACTTGGTCCGATTCGAAACACTTTCCACTATGCTTCAACTTCTCCCGTTGAGAGTTCAATTACAAAATGAATGTGTCTATTATTAAAAATTGAATATTTAACTTTATATTGGAAAAAAAAACAAAAGGTTAGATTGAATTCCCAACAAAACGAGAGTACAATACGTGGAAATGGGGAACAATGCATTTTTTAAATAAATTTTATTCGAATGAAAAACAATTTACTCGTTTTTACATCCTTTCATCTTTTTTATTATTATTAAAGTAATCATTCATTTAATCCTAAAACGTCAGTAAAATGACATGACTAAAGGATATGACACATTTACATTTAAATTAAAAAATAAGCCAATGATTAGCCAAAAAAAAAGAAACTAATTTAAGAACAAGAAAGATTATTTGAAAGATTCAGTGAAGTCTGATGGCGAAGGGGTTGAAAGAGCGGCATTAAGCAAGCCATTAACCCTTTATCAGGCCGTTAAAATTCCAAGTCAACATAATCCGACACTCACCTGAAAGCTGCAATCACACTTAAGATTCGAAAGCTAGATCATCTAACCGCATCAAGTCCGCAAACAAGAGCCCCCGGTAGGGAGAAGAGGGACGAGTCCCGGTTATATATAGGTAATATCCCGCGAGGGAGGCTTTGGTATCGGGCGGAGCGGCGGGCGAATACATACCGGCCGTGGGAGAGAACGCGATTATATTCGGAGGTCGGGAGTGGGATATAAGCTTAATTCGTCCCGGGTCGACCGCGAGCTCTAAGCTGTTTGAAATTCATTTTGCAGCCGAGGCCCTACTCCGTCGTCCGCTCGGCGCTCAGGGCCCGGGCCTCTAGGCGAATCAGGATCATGGCCCAGCCTAAGCACGTCCAGAAGAAATTCGACAGGACGCAATCGTAAGTTCTCGAGCTCTCTTGGCTGTATGAGGCTTCGGCTGCTTATCTATACCGTGCTATCCGTCAAGTGTCAAGTGCTCTCGAGCTTCGGGTTTTATTGAGATTCGTTTTTTAATATCGTAAACGTTACGGTTATTTTTCAATGCGCCGCGAAGGTCATAAGACTTGAAGCGATAATGTTTTTATTTTAGTTTCAGTTGTGCCTGCTTTAACTTTTTATCTCGTAAAAAATATTTTAGAAAGTCTCGCAAAAACTTAGTCTAAATATTTTGCTCTCGGGAAGCTTTGCATTAAATATTATACGAAAGAAAATAATTTCGCGGGAAGCGCCGAGGCTCCTGAAAAATTTCCATCGAAATTTCGAAAATACTCAAAGAAGCTTATAAAATTTTTCATACGCATTTTCTCGGAGCACTCGCTGTTTACCGAGTCCGGAGGATTTCTATCTTTTAAGTGGACCACTTGACACGGAGCCCCCCCATACGGGCAGCCTTGCCGGAGGCAACTCAATGGAGTTTGCGAAAATTGCTTTCCCCCTTCCCCTATACTTCCTTTCTCTCCTTATCCTGGATCCCCGTTTCTTGTTTTTCTTCTTTTTTTTCCCTTACTTTGTTACTTTTCACGCGGCTTGGCGGCGTTCCTTTTTTCTCCCACTTTGACCGTTTTCTTTTTACGCTGCTTCTTGCAGGAGGATGTCGCTGCAATATCCACGAATGCGTCGGGACAGCATCGGGGAGCCTAGCAAGCGGATCTTTGATCTGGCTTTGCCGAAAAAAAGGTTGGTGCACGAGCGAGTTTTCTCCTTTGCTTTTTTATCCCTTGTCGCCTACCTCCTTTGGTTACCGACCTTTTTTTCTTCCCTCCTGCTTATTTTATTTTTTCTCGTTGCCGTTTTACTTTTCTCTTTGTGGGTAAAGAACGTTTTCCGATGGCGGGGAATTTTCTCTGGCCTGTCTCGTTTGAATCGGCAAAGTGAATTTGTCGAGTGAGTATACTATTTTTAGAATGCGAGATTGAAGGACTCCATTCTCAGCGCCGAAGAGATTTCTCTTTTCCCGTTGTTTAGCGCATTGACGTATTTTCGCCGACGAGGGTAAGTATTGGTCGTGCGCTTTAGTTTCGCGAATTAGAAATACTCTTTGAGAACACCCAAATTATTCTTAAATAAGAAAACAGCATTTTGCATTATCGATTGTACTAATTTACGCTTTTGTGTGGAGAAACTGAGGAACCAAAAATTATTTAAGCATTTTTTTCAGTCAAGTATCGATTTTCGATGTTTTATCTTAAAAAAGAAAAACGAACGACGAATTGTAAAAAGTGGGAATTATTTATCTTCCAGTTTATGCTTTAAAAATCATTTTCAGCTAGTCAATCGGCACATCTGGCCATGACGCTCTACATTGATTCCATGTTATTTCCGCGCAACGCCTTTTGTGATTTAAGCGTTGGTTTGTGTTTACACGGTTTGTGTGCAAATCTCCAAATACGATTTAAAAATCTGTTTATCGCGATTAAAGTCAGTCTTTATTTAATTCCTTTAAAAGATCAGAAACTTGAAATTTAAATCAATTATTTTAATCGTGCAGCTTATTAACAGTTCCGTGCTGAGCATTAATAATTAATAAGTCTGAAGACAGATTTCCTTCGTAATCAGTATTTTGGCAAAGTTCAACTTCGTAAATGAATAATCAAGGCGCGTAATAATTAAAGAAGAAATCGTGCTAAGAATGATTTTTTTGGAAATAATAATGAAATTAGCGAAAACAAAGTTTACCAGAAGCTTCTCTGAACTTATATGCGAAAGTAACAAACTCATTAGTACACATATAATCAAAGACTTATATTTCAAAAAGAAATACTTTTTTACCTCAATCATTAATTACTTGCCCGATTCTTTTTACGGTGAAAATCGTATACCAGACGTACTAATTGCTATGTCTAATAAAACTGCTGACATTCAAAGATTCGATAACAAACAACTAATTGCAAAATTCTGTTCTACTTTTTACATTTCAATAATCGGAATTGTAACGGTTATAAATTGATCATTTTGATGAGAGGGTGGGAAAATTACATTTCCCAATAAATAAAATAAGCAAGATGACGAGTAGTAATTAGAAAATAGCACGGTTTACGACTCGGGAGCCTACAGCTGGTTCAGCAAGTTCAAGATCCGGATTTAGCGCGGGGAAAGCTCGGAAAAGCTCGAGAAATCCGCGACAATCAATTACTATCGAGTAATTGTCCAACAAATGAATTATTAAGTTCATTAATGAATCGCCGGCGCGCCGCTCCCGCGCAGGCTCGAAGAGGCTGTCAACGGAATTTCAATTCGTCCGCTCTTTCTCTCGGCGGGCGACGTCGGCGTCCTTGTCGGCATTAGTGACACTCCGACAAAAGTATGTACACTTGGCTGGGGAGCACAAGCGAGATAGAGAAATCAGAGCGTTTGATTGTTGACGCGACTCGAGATTGCTTTCTTGCACTACTTGCCCCGCAGAGACTCTAATGCCTCCTTCTCTTCTCATACGTTGACTTCGGCGCGACGTTTCAAATCTCTCTGCACTCCTCCGTGTACGTGTGTGCGCGCCTGCTTCAGATCTCGTCTTAGCGTTTTGTGCCGTTTAATTTATGTGCCTGCTGCTCTCTCCCCTCCTCTATCTCTCTCTCTTTTCGCCAAATTCTCTCTGCGCAACTCTCTCGCCGAGCAGTACATCTCAGCGTTTTGTCGTTTAATTTATGTGCTCCTTTCTCTCTCGCTCTCCCGACGTGTCTCGCTCGCTTGTTACGCGCTTTCCACTGCGCCGTCGTTCAATTTATGGTCGGCGGAGTCAAGGGGGACGGAGGGCCTGTCATTGGGAAAGGGAGTAAGGACGAACTTGTCATTGAAAATTATGCCGCAATTTAAATCAATATTACAAATTGGAATTCCATTCCGTGTGGGTTTATACGACTGTTGTTGTTGTTGTTCGAAATTACGCGACAGGTTTATTTCTGATTTTCCAGGATTTCAGTTGCGAACGCTGCTCTGTTCTGTAGCATTGGTTCATTGCAGTTGTTTACCATTTTTATTGAACAAGCTCTTATTCTTGAATTTATTTTCCGAAATATCACGTAGTGAAATGTGTTTCATTAATTTAAATAAAGGATTCAAATCTCTATTGAAAGTGAAGATTTCAAGACGGATTAATTTTTCAGAAATTTATTATTTGAAATAATTATCACAATATTTTCTGTGAAAGTAAGTTGGACGTACAAGACTCAAGAAGTATTTTTCAAGTTTATACTTTTCTAAGCATGAATTTTCAGTGAAAAGTTTCCAACGAAAGTTGCAGACCTCAAAGGGATGCATCTTTTACGTCCTACGTATTTTTTGTTCCAAGTAGTCGTTTTTGCACGAAATTCTGTAAATTATGAAGTCAGCGAAAAACCTTCGCAATCTGATAACCTTTTTCTCTAAAACGAGTATACTAAAAGTTATTTATTACCTTAATAGTATACTGGTAGATTAAACTAAAATAAATTTTTAACTAATTATGTGAATAATTAAACTCATTTTTTAGACGAAGGTTTAATCTTTCTATACAAACAAATGTTTATCACGATAATGAATCTTAACGACTTTCACGTAATTACATCAATTAAATATATTTTTATGAGCAGGTGTAAGAAAGTTTTATGACTTCAGATTTATTAAAATAATTTTTTCCAACGAAACTACAATGCGGATCGAGAAAAAGTAATAATAGACAGGTAACTGGTTTTCTGCTACTAACTTATCCCACAATTCAACTTGATACCTAATTTTATCCTGTAGAAAGTTACCATAGGTCTCACCTCAAATGTTTATTTCTGAAATATTCCGGGGTTATTACCGACCGACAAGCATAAAACATTTCTGGCATAACCATACATCATACTACGATCCATTTATTATGGGATTTCGAATCCCGAGCAAATATCGTAACTTCAGTGCTCCAACGACTGAAAACGCTTCACAAGTTGAAGCTTCAATGAAATTTAAAATTTTTAGTGAACCAAATATTAGTTCTTATTTTATTTTACAACATAAAACTCGTAACTTTTTTTCACGATTTATTACTTGATTTATTTTCAACAAGGCTTGCGTAACTAGCAATTTTTCCTTTTAAAATTGGACGTTGCAAACGTATAATTATTTCCTAGAAGTTGAAAGATATGAATAATGTCTTCCTCGGGAAGACGGACTAGTTAGTAGCAATTGTGGAGGATTTTTAGTTCTAGGCGCTTCCTTTCAGCTTCATAATAAACAATGAATTCTTTCCTTTAGGAGAGATGATTTAAATGGAGTTAAGTTGAGTAATATAACCAGGTAGAAAATACTTGTGCATCTCAGCAAGAAATAGCAGCCTCCGGACTGTAAGAAACCGAGATTATTATCCATGAGAATTATACGACTGAGAAGTATACGCAAAATTAGTGATCCCCATTCAGAGTCTTATAATTTTGATCATTTGTGCCATCTATTACATTGCAAATTTCATTTATGTATAAAATAATTTCAGGTCTTTTTCGTAATTTATCTTCCTACCAATGGAATCTAGATTCCCATCTAGATTTCCCAAATAAACCAGTAATTATGCACATTCACTTCGCTGTTATCTAATAAAATTCCTAATTTTTCAAACTACCTTCTTAACATTAAATTTCAAATCCCCCACCGCGCACAAATTCCTTCGAAAACCACCTCCCATCAGCGAGGTTGTTTACATTTTTCAGCAGCCTCCCCTCGCGATTGTCTCTCATGTATTCATCGCCATAACGATTTGGCTAAGTCGCGGCTGTCTCCGTCCCTCTCATTCCCATGCGTAGACAGAAGTTGCACATATCAGACCGGCTGCCGACTTATTCGGGCAAAAGCCGCCTGCGCAGTTTCTCCGTTGAAATTAAACGTGACACAGGGAGAGAGAGAGAGAGAGAGCAGACAGTTTCCCGTGGCGCGCGCGCGCGCGCGGCTGCGGCGGGGTTCTTCCGCAGATGGCTGGCACGGGGAGGAGGGCGAGGGGGGAAGGAAGGAAGGAGGGGGCGAAAGGGGTCATACACGGGGAACGTCCGGGGCGTGAGCGCCACTTTTGGAAAGACGCCGTCGCCGCGTGCGTGTGCATCGCGCTTTGCATAAGACACGCGCGTGCTTCGTTCGGCGGATTTCAAAGCTTCAGAACCCTTCTTCTCCCCTCTCTCTCCCCCTTTCATTTGGTTTGCCGGAACTTTATCTCCCTCTCTCTCCGTTACGGTTGCAGTCGCTACCTACTTGACTTTATTCGCCTCTGATATGCTAACTCCCTCTAGTCTCAGCCTCCCCTTCGTTTTTCTCCTTTTGCGAGATACTCTTTATTTTTCTTCTTAAACTTCGTATCTCTTTTATGTCTATCAAAGTGTTTTTTGAGGCGCTTTTCTTTCTTGATTCCACGGCGTGTAGCGGTAAACGCGGATGATATAGGGAATTTACGTGTCGTTGCATTGCATCTTTTTTACAAATATAACTTCTCGTACGTGGTTGGAAACTTTTTGCCAATTGCTTTGAAATAAAGAAGGGAAAATTATTTTTGAAATGCCAGCATGACATATACAGCTGTTTTACAGTATGAGAATAATTTTTGACGTGATTAATCTTGGCAGTAACTCTGAAGTGTACGTATTCAGCTTTTCTTGTTATAATTATAAACTATTATTTAGTTTTATAGTTGTAATATAAAGCGAAATGCGTCCATGTAAAGTAAATTACATTGTGAGGTAGACAGCGGACTACCAACCTTAACATGCACTCCACCTCCCGTAGTATTCTACGTTACATTCTCAAATTTAGTTTTAAATTACAAGTGCATAATCAAATGATAATTTATAATTGTAGAACCGAAGTGAAATAGTTTAATTGTCAGTGAAATGCTAGCAATATTATTATTACACTCAGTTTCTAATTCGCAATAATAAGTTCAAATAACTGAAAACATAATTTACTAACATTATTTACGTGTTTCAATTAAATTTTTCATTTTCTACTCCTATTCCAAATCAGGCATTTGTTTCCCTCCATAACGAAGTTGCAAACTCGATCCACGTAATCCGCAAAGTCTACCGACATATTAACACAATTCGCTAAAGATAATAATTCGGCGGACAGCTGAACGTGCAGGGCCGTTTCTGTTGCTACAATCAATAATCGCGAGCGTTCTTCGATCGTCCGATTTCGGGGCGCGTCCCCGGCCGTGTTTGCCCGGCCGCAGTATTATCAAAGTCCGCAGTCGCGCATTATTCCTTCGAAAGCGATGACAGCTCCGGAGGGGCCCGCCGCAGCGCTGCTCGAAAAGCAGCGGTGCGCATTGCTCGGGATCGGAAGCTCTCCAATTAACCGAGCTTCAAACAACAACGCCTCCGGGATCATCAGACTTCGGCAGGGGATTATAATGCGAAAGACGTGCATTTCAAGCCGGCACGTAAGAAACAAATTCAAATGCCGTCTATTCTACATCCGTCCTTCTCCGGCATAGTGAAGCGGAACGAGATCAGAGAGCGAGAGTAGTTTCCGGGATTCATCGGTCGAGGAGCATCACAGTCAGTAGGTGGAAAGACGACACGAGGATGGTATGTCGGCTTTCATAATGCAGGAGGAGGCGGGGGGAGGCAGCGGCGACAGTGGCGCGTCGATGCGCTTTGATGACTGTCGCGGCGGCGGCGGCGGCGGCGACAGCAGCGACGATGGCAGAAATGAATTTTCGCCTTTGCTTCGAGATCGCATCTCGAATGAATCCTCATCCCCCATTGTCCTCTTTCCTGCACCGACTGCGTGTGCGTAGCGCTCTGCGCGTGTGGGTCTGTGAAAGAGCGATGTGTACGGAGGCGCGAGGAAGAAGGAGTGCCATGCAGAAGCGTCCCCCGACTCTTTTTCTTTTATGATTCGCGACGGCGAAAAGTGCATCGCTTATATCGACTGTATAAAAGTAGAAGTACGAGTGCGTCTCGTTCTCCTTTTTGCTGATGATTCAAAGAGCTACGCGTGGTGAGCTTTTAGCGAGAAAAATATTCTTAAATTCTCGCTGCTGATCAATCGTATTGTATGAGAGTTTTTGTAAAACATAAACTGTTCGATGCATTTTGCGCCGTTTTTTCATCGGAAGCAATTACAATCGAACAATGAGAAGTAGAAGAAGCATGGAATCGACATTTTGTTGTTGCAATATTTGCCAAACCGGAATGGTGAGAAAATGTAGACATTTAGATTTCGTTAAATAAATTTAATTAAAATTTGACCTCTTCAAGTGAGGAGAAAGTTGAAACAAGCGCAATCAAAGTTGGCGAGTTAATAAGGACAGTGTTTCTATATACGTATCATGTCTGACTAAGCACGATATACTCTACTGCTTTCGTGTATTTATGCATATATACGTATACTTTACATTATCTCATGAACTTTGACCGCATTTCTCTTACCTTTTCTTTTTTTCAGGGCTATGCCACGTACATGAAACTATTTGTTTTTTAAATGAATTAATAACTTTATATTTCTTGTTTCAGTATTATTGAATATTTTTGAATAAGTTGTGGATTGTAATATAATAAAGCGTTCATTATTCGAAAAACTTGAATGATGTTATTTGAAATCACAAAAACTGTATCGACATTGCACAGACTTCTATTATGTAGTCGCTAATTAATTATTCGATAACAATAATTAGCGCGTAAAATTCAAGCGGGAAATATTATTATAAGTTTTTCTTTGCTCGTTATTCCGGAAATGAATAGTAAACAGTATTTAGAACAAGACAATACTTTCGATTTATAAGGTATTAACTTATTAAAAATTCTTGTTCAATTAATTGTTATTTTTAGATTTCTACTTTTACTGTAAAATTATGTTTTATTAGTGGATTTTTTTCTTAATATCGTATTGAAATTAAATTATATTTGAAATATATCTTGAAATTGAAAGAATATTTTGCACAATGTATTTTTTGTATTTTCAAAGCTAAAACAACGATGTTAACGTAATGTATAACTTAAGGAAGAAAAACAAGCATGAAAGACGGTGCATCATGGCATGTGTAAAAGATATAAGTAAAACTTTTGACAAGGGTCTTAATTTACGTTAAAATATTAAAACGCTAAACGTCCTGAAATAAAAGTATACCGCAGTTTATTCATATTTAAAAACTTTTATTTGCATATTCTACATTATTCAAATAAGATCTGAGCTGCAAAAAAAGAAATGTTAAAAAAATAACAAATTTGAATAATCAATTAGAAATTATGAATATTCTAATGAAGAATCTCGTTAAATAAAAACCGTCCTCTGTCGGTAAATATGACAGTCTGAGAATCAGAGTATTAATTACTCTTACGGGGACAGAAAACATTGGTTGCCTAACTTAATCGCATCATTTTTATGCATTAATTCTCACTTGTCGATTTGAATCGTGGGAATAAAAAGGGGACTGAAAGGAAGGGCGGAAAACGCGAAAATTCCAAATCTACCGATTGGTGAAATTCAGCGAAGCGCCAGGTGTATTATATATCAAAGGGATTGAAGGAGGAACAAGTCGATTAATTTAATTTAGCGCATCCAATCGCGTTTAATCGCAGCGTAAAAAAAGAGGCTTTAAAAAGGTTCCAGTTAACCCACACAAAAGCGCGTTTTATTCATTACATCCGATCCATCGGAATTCAATGAACGAGTCCGCTCCTGCGAGGAAAAAGCAGGCGCGCGTGCGCACGAATATCAAGTGCGTCGATGGGGATTGACGTTTGTCGATTTTTTCCCCCCTTTTTTTTCGCTTCCACGTATTCAAATTTATATAGGTGAAAATTTAGACTCTTGTCGTTGAAAATTTGTACTTTTTAAGCAAAAGAGTTTCAGAATTAAATGAGGAAAGGAGACAGTCTTTTGAAAACACTACTTACCCAATACTCACAAAAAATATAACAATAATATGTTTACTATATAATTTATTTAACAGAAATTATTACACGTAATATCAAACCAAATACACCATTCCCGTTTGTACATTACAGAATTATTCTATAAGCTCGGGACCACGATAAGCAGAATATTGATACGTATGTTTAGTTACTACTTATGTCCCAGATATATATCATTTATAAGCTGCTCTTCTACCGGCTCACTGAAAATGTTTTCCGTTTCAATGACCGTCGCCGACTCCTTGCCCTCGGCCAGCCACATGCTCTACGCGCGGAGAATTCATCAGATGGTGGGCAACCAGAGCTTTAAGGAGAATTTAAACAGCCTGCTGCGTGGACTCCGCAAGTCTCGATATCTCAAGTATCGAGTTATCTGCAACACGCTCCACCAGCGGGCCGCAGCAAGGCAGTAAGTTTCCAGCACTCCGCCTTATGGCTCGGCCGACTGCCTACCGCTCCGCTCGCGATGCTCGAACATATATATATATATATATATATGTATATATATATACGCCTCCGTGAAAATGGGTGCGGGTGTGTTTGCTTGCGGCTCCAGCCTCTCGCCCACTGGGATTTTCACGTTCGCCGATTTTCCACGAGGGGATTGCGACTGAACGTATCACTCGCTCACTCATTCACTCAGTCAATTTCTCTTCGCTATGTCTCTCACTCAATGTCTCGGGGCGCGCGCGCGCTCTTTCTCTCTCCGAGCCTGTAGGGGCGGCAGGCCATTAATACATTTTTTTTCGATTTGCTTGTGCGACGCGCTCACTTACCATTTGTCTTTGGTCGAAAGGCTTACCTCGGAGAGGAGGAATTTGAATAAATAGGAAAATTACGTGGCTCTGGGAAGATTTATCGGCTGCGGCTAAATTGGAGGATTCTTTAATTGTGCGGGCTTAGATTAGTTCGAAAAAATAAGAGCTGTTTATGAAGTTAAACCGTGTAGTTTTTTTTTTAACTTTTCCGATACAATTTTAATAAATAGAATGTAAATAAAACAAAAATATTTATAAAGGAGAATGCCCACGGCAATTCATGGTCAAATTTTACAAGGAATGCATATAACCGGTTTCAGTATAAAGAATTT
>JAWWEM010035087.1:0-15184 GCA_035582935.1 Ormyrus thymus | reverse complement strand
TCAGGATAGTGCAAGTTTGTCCTTCGATTACGATAGAGTATACTAATTTTTAATGAGATATTTTTCTCAGTGTAATAAAATTGATGTTCGGGTCTCTGGGCGACAGTGATCTTATCAGTTTTTTCGCTATTGAGATGAGTTTTTTTTTTTTTCTTACGTCAATATTAAATTTGACTACTTACGATTTATGCTAAATTAATGCTAATGGCTTAAAGGTCGAGAGTATGTTGGTCATAAACGATCCACTGGCCAAGTTCTACATCATTTCAGCTATCGCCACTCAAGTAAGTAGAGTGCGGCGCTTGAACGAGTGCAGTCGCTCGATTTGTTGATTTCAAAGAAAGAAAACTGGTTTGTTACGACTCAAGAAGGAAGAAGCAATTACTAAAAGCATTTCCTGTGGGAATGTACCTGTGTTTCCTTAGTAATGTTGTTTGTTTAATGTAAGTCTCACCAGGAGAGTATCACTTGTTCTGGTCACGGATTTTGTTCAAACTTTGGGATATGTTTTCTAATGTTAAAATATGAAAGAAGCTGCGTTCGTTTGGCGTACGGCTCGATCTTTTAAAAGTTATGAGCTCTTTTAGCGAAAAGCTAAGAAAAATCGACTTTTGTTCAATCACATATAACTTTTCAATTGTTAATTGTAGTGTTTTAACTCCTGGCGTTGGAAGGTGAGATCAAATCCTATTGATTAAAAGTAAAGACTTCCAAAAATCTTCATTTGTTCAAAAGTTATGGCCCAACAAAAAGTGATATACTCTCCTGGTCGGTATACTTCAAAATTGATAATATACTTTATACTCTTCAAAGAAGAATATTCCAAAAGCCTACTGAAAAAACTTATTGAATATAGTTAATTCTGTCGCTGATACCCGAAAGGGCAATATGAATATTAGAAAAGAATTGATTGTCTCGTTTTGTTAAAAATTTAAAAGGCCGCTTCTGCAACATAAAATATTACAATATTTCTTTAAAAATATGTGAAATTTATAGTACTTTATTTTAGCAGGAAGTGTAATTCTGAAGTACCATAACGTCTTCCAAGCAGCATGTGTACTTTGAAACGAGTTCCATCACGTAATTCATTTTCTTGCTTTCTTTCTCCGATTGGCAATTCCTTCCTGCAGTAAATCACAGAGAATCAATCAAACATTTTTCTATGATTTTTATTCTATTCGATTAAATTCTGCAAATTTATCAAACAGAACGAGTCAAAAAGTACAAGTAACTTTTAGATATCATTTTTCTAAACAATTTAAACTTTTTCAACTCTTTATTTGTCATATTTATAAATCTGATAACAATTATTCCACTTTTACTTTGTCAAAGAGTAAAATTATTTTTGTTGATAGATTTAAAACAAAAAGCGATTGGATCGGTAAGTCTATAAAAGAAACAAAAACTTGTCGAGCTGCTTTCTCATTATACCAAAAGGAATTATTGCGCAACATTCGCGTTTGTTACATCCATACGTGTCACGTTATAAAAGTACCTATCTTTGAAAAATCACGTAGTTTGCCAATTCTTTCTTTAAGGATGTAAAAATTCATTTTCACTGTCTATCGTCAAATTACTATAAGACTAATTTTTACTGCACACTTTTCTTCGTGTAATTTTATTGCTTTTGAATTAACTTATTTTCTGTATTTTAGGTACAATCAAACTTTTATTTCTTGTCCTACTTGTTCAATTTTCGATTTCAGTTCCTAACTCGTCTTAAAGGTATAATAACAATTTCTAAATAAAAGACTGATCAAATGGTATGTGCCACTATACCATTATTATAGAGCAATTTAAGCATACACGTAGAATAGTATTTACAAAAATAAATGCCTTTTTCTACATCTTAAAGAATAAAGTTCCACAAAATGTATTCATTTAAAAATTTTTCAGTGAAAATAGTACACTGAAAACTGAAATTCTCCTTTCTTCCCATGCCATGTAGAATCTCTTTGCGCTGAAAACTTCGAGGGACGGTAAGAGAGTGGAGATTCCTTCGATTGTCGCGTTAATACATTATCGAGATCAAAAGTAAGAAGGTTCATGCGCGTGACCTTTGACGCTGATGGCACTGTTACGAAAGCGCAAAAACTCTCTTTTAAAGTGACGATTTTCTGTTCGCGAAAAAAGAGATATTATTGCAAAGTTAATTTATACAAACTTACACTTGACCTACTTTGACTCGTAAAATCACAACGTTTACCAGATTTTTCTTTAAATTTTATCTGGGCACCTCTTACATTTTTGTCTTCTTTCTTCCTTTTATTTTTAATTTCATGTTTCGTTATTCAATAAAATACTTTAAAAATGTTTAAATGCCTTAGATGAAAAATATGTTTTAACGTTATTGACATTTAATACAGTTAATTTATCGTAAATATTTTAATAACCCTTGAATTTCCTATTGTAAGAATTTTATCATACAGCAATTATTTTAATTTTTAATTCTGAGTTATGGTACTATAAAATCAAGTCTAATAATAATAGTCAATAATTAATATTGTATTTCAATCAATCTCAAGCCATTGTTTCAGCTACTTACTGTATTCGTCGACGAAAGAATAATATGTTATTGAAATGAGAACCCACGCGTTCCTATTAGTAGACCCAAAGAAGAAGTTTTTCTTCTAACAATAAGAGAACAGTATGATTTACCAGAATTAAAGACAACTCGGTCGGGGAATCGCGATCCTAAAAAAACAAAAAAAATTTGACACTGATCTAATCCTCAAATAAGCCAAAATTTTTGTCAAAAAAAAGTTTTGTGAGAATTCGGAAACGTATACATTGAATAATTGCGTAATTCATTTCTAAAAACAATTCTTTTTAATTAAAAAACGAAAATGACAATAAAGGTGATGCCTTTTAAAGAATGAGTTGAGCATCATTTTTATGTAAATATGGAAATCCTTGAAATAAATTATTGAGAGGAAGCGCTTCCACATAATTAATGAGTTAATCTTTTTTTCTACGAAAAATAAATGCCAAACAATTAATTGTTTTAAAACTAATCACTTTCCAAATTTTGTCTTGAATCGAATAATAACACGTGTAATTTAATCAATTAAAAGTACAAATACATTCCCGTTGCATAGAATTAACTTTTTTTTTTACACGATGAGTACAAGAACAAGGCCGCATTTGCGAAGCCCATTTGTCTGATGTGAAAGTCAGCTCAAGGCCTTCGATTTTTCGATTCTTCCGCTTGTTCGCGTAGGATCCGAATTCTCGGCAAAAATATCTGCGCAAATTCACTTATTGTCCCTGGGCACGTTAATAAAAATATTATATATTTTTGATGCTGGAAAATGGAATAACAGAAAAAAATATTACCATAAATGTATTTGCCCAATGTCTATCACACAAGCATTATTCTGATGGAATTTTAGAATTATTTTAAGTATAAAACCATTCTAGTGTAGACTTTAACCCTTTAGCTTATGTCGAATGTACATTCGGATAATATAAAACGACACTGAAAACTTATTTCTGTAGCATCAATTGTTAAAGTAATTACTCAATTAATAAACAGTTCCGAAATAACTACTGAAATAAAAGGCTAAACATTATAACATTTTTCATGCCAAGTAACCGCATAAATTTTGCTATCAGTCCTTTTTATACGAATCAATACACATTTAGAATATGAGAAACACATTTATTTCAGGACGAGATAGTAACTCGTCGTTAGGCGCAGGAGGAATAAGGAAATACATTGAAAAGCAGCTTAAATTTTTAAAGTTATGTATATTTACGTTGCTCCGCGAACGTGATGAATGTTTTATTAACATTATGGAATCTTGCATCTTTCATTTTGTGATTTACATTTAACGTCACATAAACCTGTATATATTCATCGTTGAGGAACAAACTCGTAATTCGCATGTCCTAGACATATAATAGTCAAATAATTCATAACTATAATGTCGTTGAATGTATTTGGTATATGTATCTATGCATACTAAATTGTTCGCTACAAATGTTAACAATAAAGTAATATTAGAGTAAGTTACGAATAAAACGATTGAGTAGATGCAACAAAAAGTAGAAAAGTAATTTGAGAACTAAACTACGAATTCATAATCAGGTAATATCAACATCAAATCCTTGCCGATTGTTATTAAATGCATATCATTTGCAGGTATTAACGATGCATACGTATACTCCCTACTTGATTAACGACCGGATATTATTTATCCAGAGCACATTAGAGTTTATACCGTTCGTAGGTAACGTTGCACTCCTTCTTATCTCAAGAAATCGGCAAAGTTTTTTAAAATCTTGATCCGGCCGTTAACGGATTTTTATAGTCATCCATTAAGAGATTGAAGTTATCTTAGGTCAGAAGACATCGAATTACATCGTCTTTTTTTTGTTTCAAGTAAAATTTAATCTTAAAATTACTCTCTTAAAAATTATTTCTTAACGAACAATCGAACGATCTGGAAATTTGACCTGGGTCTTATGGCTGAAAGGGAAGTCGTAAACATGTCAAGCGCGGCGTCTGCCTGACCCTTTTTCATGTGCTCTTGAGTAAACGCTTGAGAAGATTTAGAAAACAATAATAATTCTGTTACTTTCATATAAATCTGCGAAGTTCGCTTATAATAAGTAACTTCATAAAATTATATATTAAGATTAATAAATGGATTTATCGAATGGCCATTTTATAAAAAGGCTTATTTTACTTAAGGTTAAACAATTACCGAGAAACTGACCGTGACAAAATTTCGAAATAATTTATTTGTCAAAAATTTCGATTAAATGTTAGTTAAGTGTCTTAACAATTTTTTTTAATAGATCTTATATCCTGGGGTACAACTTCCTTAAAAAACAAGATCACACCTAATCCCGCAAATGTCAGTGTCGCAAACATTACCACCCTTTCAAATTCCATTCTCATCCGCCTTTTCCGCCAAAAAGCTCGCGAGCGACGCAAGCCCGTCAAATATACCTACCAGTACCTACAAACGCGACGATCGTCGTATGTCGTCCGACCGAAAGCCCGTACCGTACCCGCAGATCCTTAACCTATGCGCTTCTGGCCGGAGCTGCAGCGGCAAGCTGCCGAGCGAGAGTTTCGATCCCAGGAGATCTCGAGCCCGGCGGTGATGGTGATATCGACGCCGCAGGCCGGCGGCGGCGGTCGTCGCCGCGGCTTCTCCAAGCAGCTGCTCGCGGCGCTCGCCCCGCTGCCGAGATTCGTCTGCGACCTGCTGCTGCTGTCCGCCAGGATCTCCCTCGCGATGCTCGTCGCCTCCGTGCGGCTCGTTTTTCCGCCCTGTAGGAAGAACTTGCTGGGGGAAACTGTTCTGGTACGTAGTCAGGGTGGGTTTGGCGTTTCTGCGGGCTAAGTGGATGCCGGGTTGTTTCTATTTTTTTTATTTGTTTATTGCACATTGAGAAAAATAATAGAATTTCATTCGTATTCGTATTAAATTTCATCAATTGGATTTAAAATTTAAGATATCGATGCATCTAATCGGAATATTAAACCTTTTTGTTAAAAATTGTCACAGATTACAGGGGCTGGGAATGGGATCGGACGCGAGTTGGCGCTGCAGTTAGCAACTCTCGGCTGCATTGTCGTCTGCTGGGATAAAGACATGACGGCCAATCGTTCAACGATGAGTATCATTTCCAAAGAAGGTGGCGAGGTATGCTCGATTAATTTTCCAAAGCACTTTTAAAGAGTTTTGTATTTTTAAATGGTAAAATGTCCAATTTTATTTCTTATTTGTTGATTCTTGATAGGTAATTGGCTGAGAACTCGAGTAATAAAAAAATATTGAGTTGAATTATTTATCATAAATTTTGTTTTCCTATTATTAATTCGTCATTTTAACAGGCCCACGGCTTCGTGGTGGATGTCTCGAAAAGACTGGAGGTACGAGAAGCCGTCCGGTTGATGAGAAAGGCAGGTATACCGGAAGTTAGTATTTTAATCAACAATGCAGCCTTGTTGGTGCACAAACCATTTCTCGAATGCAGCGACGAGGACGTGCAGCAAATGTTCGACGTCAACGTTTTATCGCAATTTTGGGTAATTTTACACTGCCGTCGTCACAATTTCCTTCGCGCCAAGCAGATTTTTCATCCCCTTCGTATTTCAGACGATACAGGCATTTTTACCGTCTATGTTACAAAATAAGAAGGGACACATCGTCTGCATGTGCAGCATGTGTGGCTTTTACGGCGTCGTGCACAAAGTGCCGTACTGTTCCTCCAAATTTGCGCTCAGAGGTTCGACGTTTCCACATTTTTTCTCCATCCCCGCGCTTTTCCGCTAATTGCAAAATCGTTAATCGCGTTTCAGGATTGATGGAAGGCTTGATAGAAGAGCTCAGATTGACGAGAAGAGAGATCCCGATCAACTTCACGACCGTTTACCCGTTTTACGTCGACACCGGACTCGCCCTCAATCCCCACTACAGGTAACGTCCACCCCGACCGGAAGCTTGACTTCTTTTGTAAAAGAACGTATTTGAACGAATGCAGGTTCCCGTATTTGTTCAATGCAGTTTCGCCCGAATATGCCGCGGGAGAAGTGATACGCGCGATTCAGAGGAATTACGAGGAGATTTCGATTCCCCGATCCCTTCTTTATTTAGATGCAATAAACAAGTAAGACTTCAGCGGTAACGATTGCGTGGACTGTTCAGTGCTTAGAATTGTTGTCGTTCCTTTTTTTTTCAGAGTTTTACCGAAGAATGGTATGCGAATGGTAATTGATTTTTTGGCGCAGGTTAAAGGGAAGTACATGTGAGATGTAATAATAGTAGCATTAATTGTGAAGTGTAGGATCGGAAAGATTATTCCGTATAACATAAAGCAAGGCGTACTTTTGTGTTTATTATATATGTAATAAAGAAGAATATAGTAAATGGCTAAATCAAATCTTGTTTATTTTGTACGATGATAGACAGTAATTGATTACCCTAAAAAACATTCAGTCGATTCATTATGCGACAGATTTCAATAAAATTGTCAGCGTCGACGGAGACCAAGTCCAAATTAAAAATCAAGCGCGAAACCGAAAGCATTACTCGCCAATTCAGTTCCGAAAGTTAATCACCCATCGGACTGGTAAAAATTGCGCTTCGTCTCGGCGCAAACAGCAAGGCAAGAGACTGATTGATCCGGAAGATACGCGTCTGCAAGCAGCGCTGATCGATGACTTCCTAGAAAGCGAACTTAACTGCCTCCGCGGAAGGTTTGATCGCACTGGTTGGGTAATCAGCGACTGCCTGTGTGGGATGCTGCGGTACTAAAACGTGTAGAGTATATAGACGAACGACGTAAAAATCTATAGATTTTTAATGCGTTATTGGAGTTCGAAGAGGCTGCGGGCGGCTTTGTTCTTTTTATTATATTGTGGAAGCGTTTACGAGAGAAAGGACGATATTTTGTAAGATCTTTTTGTAGTCGAAAATTTTTTAAAAAAACTTCCAATATTGTTTTAAAAACTTCTCATACTTAATCCCGGTGTAAATTTAGCTTTTCACTATGTATCAACGTAGAATTAAATACGTATTTTTTTTATAGAGAAATAATGTAAAACGTCTATAAAAATAAGTACTATTCAAAAGCGCAAAGGTTAAATAAAATATCAAAGTAATAATCATCCGAGAGTCAATCTTTTGCTTCTGAAATTGTACATAATCTCGTAAATTTAGTATTTAAACTTGTTAACAATATTTGTTAACTAAGTCTCCTACTATTTTATTATAAATCAAAATAATTTTTAACTTCTTACACTGCGACTTTAAACTTTAAAAAATACCAATTTCCAACTCAAGCCTTGCATTTTTGCAAATCATTAGAGTTAAGCAATGTTACAACAATGCCTTACACCTTTTCTTACCGGGTTCTTCCACTGCGTCAGGAGCAGGCAGCAGTGGGCGCGCAACGCGCAATTACGCGGTTACAACTTACGAGCGCGCTGTGTAGGTGAAGCGTTCCATGCTAATGTTACAACTGAGCGTCGGGATGAATTATTCAGCACAGACTCCCTTTTGACGCGAGAGACGTTTCTCTTCGCGGTAAATTTCATCTTGAATCGCGGTAGTTATTTTTATCATTAAACACGACAATTCGAGGGTAACAGAAAATTAATTTCATTGTAAATTCATTCGCTGCTGAGCTGTGCGCAATAAGTGAAAAAAGTTTTAAAACTAATAAGGAATTGAAAGATTAAATGTAGAAACAGTAAGTGTGTTTGAACTTATTTTTAAGTGCAGCAGTTCTCGTCAATGTACTTAGCTTGTAACCTCAGCTACATCCGGTGACAGTTTTTTTTTGTCCTCATCAACTGCTACAAAGTTTAGCATTGGATTAGCCTTTTCATGCTGATTCAGAACATTCTACAAGTAGAAGTTATTATTTTGGCGTAGAAAAAAGAAACAGGCTGGAAGCCATGACACAATTACTTTGCATCAATGCACATTTGGAAAAAACCCGCTTTTAATCTTTATATCGGCATTTTACATTTTAAAACAATGTTAACATTTTTGTCAAGGGTTGAAAATGAAGGTCGCATTATTTTTGTTTCGACTATTATTACAGCAGTTAGCTGCCTTTACTATACTGTCGATGCTGTCCACTTTCTTGTTGTCGATTTTCTTTTAAACGAAGTAAAATATTATTTCTCTGAAATTACATTAAATTACTTAAATTAAAAAAAAATAAATAAATAAACAATAACGTTCAGAAAGTTCTTTCAAAATTTCTTACAGTACAATTAAAGTCTCTTTGTCCAAACCAAATTCGCTCTCCTGATATCCCTCTTTGCCACTATTCCCAGCATCCATATAAAACTTTAGTAAACGATGACCGAATCCACACGCGCAGGACTTTTCGCGAAATCCAGGAGCGAAAGTACACAGACTTGAGGCAGCACGTATCTTCAATCAGAAGTGTCTAGACGAAGCGGCGCTTCGCCCTTGAACTTGATTCCTCGAGCGCGAGTTCAGTGCACCTCTCTCGCGCGCACCTCTCTCTTCTCTTCGCTGCGCGTCCGTATTTCCCCGCGAGTTCCTTTACGCAGTCGCCATCAGGATGAAGGGGGGAGGGGTGGGGGGGGGAGAGGGGTCCTGTTTTATAACGCACCTCGGGTCGTTGCTCGTCCGAAGTGCTCTTTGTGCGAGTGTCACGGCGGCACTTGTAGGCGCGTTTTAGAAGAGAACGAGAGGAGATGATTTGCAGAATTTGTTGACAAAGCATTTCGCTTCGGGTCGTGGTTGGGTGTGATTTTCGTTTTTGTATTGGGTGAATCATCGAGGGGACACGGATATGTGCTGGAGAATAAAAACAACTTCCGATGTTGAAAAAGCACTGTATTTTTATACCGCAGATAATATCTGGACATCCAATTTTTTTTGTGCGTAGCACAACTTAAAAATTTATAACCGTTTCACCATTTTTAGGCTCTTGTGATTCATATTTTCTGGAAATTCTGAATGCATAATGTAATCGAATATAATTTATAATATTTAAAAGTAAGTTATGATTCACTTTATGTAATGCGGATAAATGAAGTCAGTAAAATAAAAAAAAAACACCAAAGTTAATAATAATAAATTATTATAATAGAATGCCATAATGCTTTCTTTAATAAACAAGTAGCATGAAATGGCATTTGTTTTGATTCAATTCAATATTTTATAACGCTTTTTATTTAGCTACAAGAGACAATGACTCGCAAACTTCAGGTACAGAATAGTTTCGAAAAATGTTCATACCTCACACATGCCAACCAAGTGAAAGGAGTTACTTCCACTTTTTGCAACAAAAAGACAAACGTAAATCTATGGTCCCTAATTGCCTTCGCACATTTGATTCACTTTGACAAGATTCTTAAAATTAAAATCCTAATAAAAAGATTTATTACTAAAAGTGTTTTACATTCATGAAATTAAATTCTCTTTTGAATAATAGGGTGTCGCTAATACATTATTTTTGCTAAATTTAATTTGAACATATAATTACAACATTCCTGACAAGATAAGATAGGTAACAAATTTCATAATTTTTAAGTGTTATTTGCGCAATTGTACAGTGATTTTTATCAGTGGTTAAAATAGTTAAAAAAAAAATATTTATCTTCATAAAATATATTAAGTATTATATAAATATGGATTCAAACATCTTCAAAAACACTTCAATACCTTTAATTTTTAAAATTCACACGTAGAAATACACCCCCGCTCTCCATCACCTTCATTCCACTCTCCGCATTACGAGACCCTTCCCAATCCCGCGCGAACCCGAGCGTCGAAGCAAAACAAAGAGTTCGGTAACCTTCGCCTTATCTTCGCTCCCGAAAACTCTTTCCCAACTCGAGCAAACCAGTCCCATCTACATTTTCGCCGCTCCTCGCCGGTGCAAACCGGTTTCCCGACGAGCTCGACAAGCGGCGCTCCTCCAGCGGCGCGTCGGTTTTCCACGCGCGTCCTCTCGCGGGCGCACGGGGTGCATTTTACATTCCCGAACGCGCCAACCGGCCGATTTGCGTGTGAAAAACGACGAGCTCGGCTCTGACGGTGAACCCGCCTGGAGATAACAGAAAGCTGCACGTGGACGCCGGCGAGTTTTTTCCTTCAATGGGATCCTATCGGAGGATGTAGGAATTATAGGGAGGAACGCTTCTAATGGTATGTTATTGGTTTGTGCGGGTGGAGTGGAGAACGTGCGAAAGTAATTGCGGATGAATTAATTGGCAATTTTTATAAGTGCAAGCTCTTCGGGCGTATTATTTTTTCAAGGAAGTAGGAGACAAAATATCACAGTCGCTATCTTACATGATTTTAAAGGAATTCATAAACAGCGAGTGGGAAAAAATGGCATTCGTTGGGCAGAAATAATAATAATAATAATAATAATTTTCGTTTTATTTTGCATAATTTTTCATGAGAAGTAAAAGGAGATGGCGGAACTACTCACTTCGCCTGACAAATCTAAAAATAAATTCAATCAAGTAATAATGGCTAAATAGTTCAGTATTAAATTTTAAAAAAGAGCGTTCGTATAAAATCTTGGTACCTGAATAATTTATAATATTTTAAAGAATAGTTGAAATTCTTAGGTCTTTTAATTGAATTTAATCTAAATAATTTACAATATCTTATTAGAAAATGTATAAATTTGAAAGAATACTTGAAATTCATATGTGTTGAAATTGCTTTAAAGTGCGAGAAGAATAATATCCATTAAACTTGGAGAAATATGACAATTTTAGAAGAAACTAACCGTAAAAAATGTGGCACAGAGGGTACCAATTAGGTTCATATTTCCCAAAACCCGTTTGCTTGCAATCAGTAGTAGTTTGAATTAAAACACTGCATCTTGAGAAATTGTTATGTATTGGTCTCAATAAAATGTATTAAATTTGGAATTTGCACCTTCTGATTGGCTAAGAAAAGTTACTAAAATAAATATATTTTCAATCTAAGTTAACATCTACTTTTCCAAGGTGTAATGAAAATTTGAAAGCTGTTGATTTATGCGGTTGTATAAATTACGTTTTTCAAATAAACGTAGATATTAGACCAGACAAGCAGGGTTTTCTCTGAATGGTATTATTCATTTAGAAAAATTTGCAGCGTAATTTAAGTGGTTACCATTATTAATTTTAAGATGAAGAATGAAAATTTTATATAAATTTTAGAAAGGTTTAAAATTTTGATTACTTGTATTGTAAAACAATCATAAAATTATACAAATTTTACATATTTTTCACAACAGATACTGTCAAAAAGCACTCCTCGGAAATCTGAAATTTTGAGAAGCAACAATATCTCACTAATCCAGCCCACTCCTATCGCTGCTCCCACAAACCGGTCCGTACTCTTCATCACCCGCGATCCCTACTATATCACGTCAGTCCTTCAATCTCCGCGCGATCGACGTCTTTGACGAGTCCCCAAGCCAGGAGCAGCGCGACAACACTCCCGGGCTCGCGCGTCTACGTGCCTCCTCCGAAAAAAGCGAAGGCCAAAAAATCTTCCGTCGGGCTTGTCATTCATCCCGATAGGCATCGGCGCGGAGAGACATAGAGAGAGAGAGAGAGAGAGAGAGGAGTCAAGTTCGCCGGGCGTCCGCAGAACCGACCGGCCCGAGCGAGCGGCGAACGGACTCGCGGCTGCATTGCCAAGTGACTCGCGCGCCCAGACGGACGGACTCGCCGCCGAGCGGTGAGCGATCGCGCGCGGAATTGAAGTCGGGGACGATGCGAGAGCGCGATATTTGTGACCGGTGCTCGTTGCGGTAGACTTCCTGAAGCTCGGGCCTACTGCAGGGGATTCGTCACGCGGGAAGCGACGAGTTTAAGGATGATCGAGGTAATTGTATGTGTAGGGGCTGTAACGGGGTTAGGGATGTGGCATTGCTGGACGACGGGATCGGGAGAAATTTTTAGTACACTTTTTATCTTTTCAAATTTACGAGTAGCAAACGAAGTGCTGTGATACGTAGCATTTTTAAACGACGTTTGAAATTTTCGAAAAGATGCAGTGGACTAAAACAGTTATTTTAATTTATGAAGTTTACATTGCGGTTTTTCTCTGAAACTTGCAAGCTCGAATAACGTAGTATTTTAACTTGTTTCGTTAATTATGTAGGCCGGTTCTCGATCACATTTATTATGTATCAAATAATTTAGTTTAGTGGTTCAAGAGTTAAATAACTACCGAACTTTTTATCGACAAACGTGGCTTAGGTCACATTATTTATACGCGTCGATCTATTAGCCCAAATTGCAAAGCATAGATTAATGACTCCGACGTGCATTTATTTATATACAAAAAACGAAAATAAAAATTTTTCCCTTAATATACCTGAATGATTTTCTGGATTTTTGCTTATTTTGCACTATCAGCATCTATATTAAACTGAAATAAAAAATCATTTTGCGTTGAGTTTGGTCGGAGCAAACGAAAATTACTTAAGAATTCTATGCAAAGCTTTTCGTTACGTGCAGGAACTTCATAATTTACATATCTTTTGATCTGGAAAAAGAGGATAAAAATATTAAATTTAAAATGAATTCGATGGAAATCATTCTGTTATACAAACTAATTATTTAAATGATTCAGCATTTATCGCGGTATCTTTTTAATTTTTTAATTATATACTGGAATGCTTTAATTAAAATAACAATTCAGTTTCATAATTATGGAAGTATAAATATGGCTAATTTTTTAAATTACATTTTTTTCGTACCAAATTAAATCCCTTGTTCAATTTATCGATCAAGTCCCGAGTCTTTTCACGCCAAATGCACAACGCTGACTCTCCGTATTGACTCATTAATCACTTTTCGAGAAAAGATGAGCACGAGGTACTGTTTCCAAGGTACTCGCGTGTCGACACTTCATATTTACGTATAAGATTCAAGGCACGTCAGGTGCGAGACAATTAGCATTCGCAAAAAATCTTTTGACTTGTCAGAGATCAACAACGCATCCTTCCTCGAAACGCAAAAAGCTGTATTCAAACTTAATAGTAGTTTTTTTCTTTTTTCCTTTTAACAAAAAATGGATGATCTTTTCTCTTTCGAACGCGCGACAAAAAAATAATTTTTCTGCGGTAACGTAAATCGTTCTCGGTTCCGCACGACTGAGGGCGTTTTTTTTTGCAGATTAACGAAACGCAGGATGCGCGCATGGGAATACTAGATACTGTTTTTCAATTTCAACACGAGATTAATTGCTTACTTTGTGAATGAAGCCTCAAAGTATTGTAAGGGCAGAAACTGCGTGCAAGTGCTGTGGTAAATAGTTTGTTCCTTTGAACAACAATTGTGCAAAATGTGAGAAAAGGGAAAGTCTTCTTTCGAATTTCAATTAATTTGGCAAAACTTATCTTCCACCTGCAGATTTAAATAGTCTACAAAAAAAGCTTCGTGAAATTTTGTTATGACGCATTGTTACACTTCCTTAGATGGATCGCAGTTGCTTTTCATAACTCACTCATTTCCTCGTTTGAAAGTTGGATAACTCGAATCACATCTATTACACTGGTCACTTACCGTAAAAATAAATTTTCCTCCACAAAACTTGAATACGACTTTGCTTGATAAATTTGGGCAACTAAGTCATAATAATAATTTGCTTGATTGCCTCTGCCTGACATAAATAATAATTGAAATTAAGATTATTTTGATATGCAATTTAGCGGTTAAATTATGTAATAGTTGTACTGAAACAAGCTCGAATATCCCTTAAAAGCACTTTTATTTTTGACGATTGATTTATGCCCACCAGTTGATTAACTCCCTAAGCAAAAAGAGAAAGCAAGTAACATTAATAACGCACGATTTTCAAACACTCTAAGACTTTTATTTTTAAAATATAACTAAAAATGTACCCTGGTAGAAATTAAAAACATTTTTAGAGCATTTCTTGACCACTTTTGATAAAAAATGCCCCTTAATGGGCTAATAAATGCTAAAATTTGACTTCAAAGCATGCAATTTCTACTAAGGTAACATTAAAGTCACAAGTATGTATTTTTATATCAATTAACACACTTTTCGATCATAAAGTATTATTATTGAGTATTGGCTCAATTAATTATCGAAACTTAAGAGGACAATAAAAGAAACCTTTTTCTACTTCTTGTCAATGTCATTATCCGACTGGGAAAGTGTGTTACGTGGCATTTACCTGAGGAAACGAGCCTGCAACCGTAAATTTGAAGTTTTTGACCTTAAAAAAGGAGAGCCGCTAAGTAGGCACACTTGTGCGTACGTCCTCATTCGTTTGTCTCTGTAATTCCACTTATCCAACAGCGCAGACGCGTTTACACTTCCGACGATTTCACTTGACGTTCCTAAATCTGAAATTGCATGCTCCGTTCAAATCAATTAAATTTAACGCGCTTTTTGGACGTTGACAAATTTATTATACATAATTCTTTCTGACGATTTACCACATGATCTTCAGATAAAATCTAGTGCTATAAAATAACCCGTTTTTATAAATGTATTTTCGTATTACTCACGCACTTACACTCTGACTAATCAATCCCTTTGTTTAGCTGCTTCTCAAAAAAAAAATTTCTTTTCACGTTCTAAAAATAATCTCCCTCTCCGCCGCGAAACACCCGGCCGAAAATTGATGGCGAATAATTTATACACCAAACCACGCATCCAGCTGATTTGCTTATCTAAAAACTACGCGCC
>JAWWEM010035056.1:0-15190 GCA_035582935.1 Ormyrus thymus | reverse complement strand
AAAATGTACAAAATGTCCGAAATGAAAGTCAAACGTACATTTTCATATATTTTTAAATTTTTTCATACATTTGCATATGTTCTGTACGTTTTTCTACATTTTTTATTTCCATTGGGGAGCATATTCTAAGAAAAAATATGCTTCGTTTAAACATTAAGTTACATATTTTTACTAAGTTACAACTTTTGTAAAAGTTTTTTTTATTTAGATTTTGTTCAACATTAAGTTTTTATATAAAAGCAGATAAAATGTTTTTTAAGTAAGATATATTGAAAAAAATTGTAAGGTGTACAGTAGTTAAATTGTTGCGTTTTTATTTAGAATGTTTTATAAATGTTTTTTCACGGTATATTGGACAGTTTAAGTGAATATATTGTAAATTAAATTTTTATAACAAAGTTTAATACTTATATATGTATTATAATTGTAAACAAGAAGATTTTACTTTTTCTCACGGTTGTATATAAAGAAGCAGGTGTGCACTACCTGTATCTGAAAAAATGTAAGTTGACATTCGTAACACTAGGATGACAGTTCGTTGTTGTAGAATAATCCAAAAAGCAAGAATGCCTACAGAAAATCTTTTGCCTGCATTTCATGAATCGAATTTAACAATAGCAGGAACCGACCGTTTAGCTTATTCCAGGAATATCTGTATTTCTCAGTCGGTGAAAATGTAGCCTGGTGGCAAATGTCCAGTTTCCATGGAAAAATACAATGCCTCACCAACACGGCAAATGGTCTGTGGGATACTTAGTAGGGAGATAACAATGTAACCAACTAGAAGGTTTACGATCAGGGCTGTGCACCTGGCGCGGCATAAAGTGACCTGCGAGTTTTTGGGTTTCTAAATTCTCCCCTCACTTCAGGTAACTACTCTACCTAGTCTGCTGGCCTTGAAATAAAAAGCATATGATTCTCAGAAAAATGTTGCTGTTATTTGTACAGCAACAGCATAAAACATTTTTACAATGTAAACCTAAATTTTTAGAATTTTAGAAAAAATTATTTAAAATAAGTATTAGAAAGTTAATTACAATTTGTTTCGCAAATATGAGAATTTTAGTGTACAGTCCATTTGGAAAATATAAAGAATATTCTTCGTTAGAAAATAATTGACAAAATAAAATATTTTGTTGTAAAACTGCGCAATAAGTTTTATTAAAAAAGTTTGTTATAAATAATTACTTTTTGTAAAAAAATCTTTACTTATTTCCGTTAATTACTGATGATGGCATATGTTGTTTTCACTATTAATATTTTTATTTTTATTTTTTCATATTAATTTACTTCAACTGAATTCCATTGGAATGATATTTTCAATAGAGATACACGTTATATTATTAAAAAAGTTTCATTACAATATCTTTTGTTTCTTAAAAGCTATATATGTATATATATAAATGTAATTTATTTAAAAAAAGATTATGTTTTTATGAATAACTAAGTATAAATAATATTATTACAAACGAATTCTTTAAATTATAGAGAATTAGATGGCTATAATCCACGTAAAGAAAATGCCGATTTTTAAAATCAGTAAAAAATGAAAAAATTGGTTTTGAAATATATAAAAAACATACAAAAAATTACTTTTAGAGCAAACTACATTATACATTCAACAAATAATAAGAGAAGGAAAATTTTAAGCTTTGTCTGAAAAAAATCGGATAAAAAATAAAAAATTTATAGCGTAATAAACATACTGCACACATACACATATAGGCATATTGGGTATTTTTTTAAATAGTGAATTTCAATCTAAAAACCTCAAAACAAATTTCTGACTTGTTTAAGAAAAGAAAATATTTATTTATATAAAGGTAATTTTAATATTCTGCGAATTGCAAATATATGGACCTTTAATCAGAAGGATTCTGATTCGATCCCGATCTCTGCCATAAACTGACATTGGGACACCGCTGTATTTATTTACAAGTGTCTAATAATATCAAAGTTAGTGGTTCGGAATCCACTATAAATTGTAGATCCTCGTTGTTGCATGCGAGTAAAGAGGACTTGGATAGGTTGTAAAATTTAAATATATATATGTATTATACATTATGAAAAAAGTTTTATTACGCGATATCAAATCATTTCAAAAGCTACGGTAATCTATTGAAAAAGATTTTTTTATGAATAACTAAGACAATATTTTATTCAATAATATTGCATGTATACAATATCTATTTCATTATATTTTTGCATTAACTTTTATATTTTTTTATGAAAGTTTATAGAACAACATTTCTTGCATCTGAATATATTTTTTGTTGTATAGATGGTAATAAGACTTCCGTATATGTACAGATATACTTTTAATTGCTCTTGTTGGTCTTTCTAATAAAACATGTTATCAGAATTGTTTATGTTCAGAATTTTACCCTCTAGCTCGTGATATATCAAAAAACAAATTTTGTACAAGATTGCTTTTATTTTTTTGTCCAAGAAATGCTTGTCCAGGAAAGTTGTGTCTATTTTAATCGTTTCTATTTAAAGTAGCTACAAAATACTAAAAAATAGAATTAACTTTCACAAGGGTCGTGTATATCGAGATTTGTATTTGTAATACAGTAATATAGTATATAGTAATTTTGTACAGTAATAGCGGGTACAGTAGTTGATGTGGCTGGTAGAAATGTAATAATAATTAAAATAATATAATATTACATGTGGATAATTTATTAATCATGTGCTATTCGTGTTATTGATAAGAGAACTAAATATATCGTTATAAAATATAAAAAAATCATACAGATGGTCAATTATGTTTGATTAAAAAATAAGGAAATCATTCTATTTATAACTCTAAAATACACAAGTAAATTAACGCGAAATTTAGTTAGCACTTGACGTTCTTATAAAAGATTAAGATAGGCTTTCACAGAATTAAAAAGAAAATCGTACATAATGCGAGAATTTAAAATTCTGAAAATAAGCTTTACATTGATCATTAACAGTTGTATTATCACAGTACTGTGGTTTTGAACAATTAAGCATAAATTCCTCCTGGAAAGGTGACAATATACCTATACAATTTGAATCAAAGGTAAGAGTTCACAATATGAGTTTGTTTCAGTTTGCAAAACATTTTAGGATTTTTACATAATATATACCTAAATATAAATTTTATAGCTTAATTCTCGTTTAAATAGAACGATTTATACTGTTTTAAAAATTCTAAGTTTTGATAAATTTTCATGCTTTTTAAAAGACCAATCAAATTTTCTTAAAAATTATTTATTTTAGAGTTAATAATTTAAAAATTTGTCTAAATTTATTTTTCCCTTAAAGGATCACATCAAAGAGATATCGCGTATTATATTTATAATCGTATATTCAATTTATTATCGAAAATTTATATTTTGTTGATTCATGCGGCGAAATAACAATTGTAACTTGCACCCTATATAAAAATCGAAATTAATACATACAATCTCATTTAATATTTTTTACCTCAGAACTTTAAAAATTTTTTTACAAACAATTTTTAAAACGAAAAAATTCTTAAATATATGTCCTATTGCGCTTCGTCGATAATTCATACACGAAATACAATCTGTATTGATTACACAGGCAGACAAAAAACAAAAAATAGTCTCATTCGTAGACGAGTTGAGTATTAACTTAATATTAACGATTAACTACTTTCATGTTATTAAATTTTAAATGTAATTAAATTAAGTTAATATCAGTGCATCTAATAAGTTTCATAGCTGTTCCCCAAATTTTAATTCAATTGAAGCCTTTTTACTCCCGCAATCGTTGTACATTGAAAATTCCATTTTTTCAGTTTTCTATTTTTTACTCAAAAACTAGTTAACCAAATGACTTCAAATATTTACAGATTGTTCATAGTTATATTCCACCCACCAATCGATACACACACACACATAAACACACGCACGCACGCGCGCACACCACCCCCTCCACACACACACACACAAACATACACGCAGCATACGTATTCATGATATTATACAAAAACCATATATTTTGATTCTTACCAGTTCAAAATACAATTATAACATGTTTTTACGACAACTTCAAACATTACTATCACAAAGCTTCCTCTAGGCAGCAAAAGAATACAATTTATGAGAACTCTAAATAAGGTAGCTAATTTATAGTTCTATATGCAGCTCTACAGGTTATATCTAGTCAATTAAAAATAGAAAAAAAAGTTTTCCAACACTTTCTAAATTTTTAGTATAATTTGATGTATTATTTGCACTAACTTTTTTGTTCAAATAAATCCTTATTAAAATGTGGCAACTGGGTAAGTTCTCTTTCTGTCACATTCTCTCTTTAGTTTTAACGACAGATTTTGTTTAGTTTATGTTTGTCAACAACAAGAAGATAATTCTGCCAATTGTATGATATACCTTGCGATATTGCCAAACTTCTACCGACTTCCAAATCTAACCATGAAAGCAAGATTTTGCTTCTTTTAATAAGTTACATCATTTTATTTTACAAGACAAGATACAATAACTTTTATATTTTTGGAAAGCTAATAATGAAAAAGTAATCTATAAAAACAAGTTTTTACAATTTCTTTAGAGATCGCTATTTATATAATATATAGCACATTGTGCAAAAACGGGAGAAACTAAACTATTTTTAGCGAGGGTGAGGTGTTTCTGCACGAGTCAAAGTCGAGGTCAAAGGCGCCCGAGACAGGCGAGTGCTGAAAATCTCACCCGAGTCTGAAATAACTTTTCTTCTCATATTACACACTGTGTTTTTTTAATGAAGGCATAAAAAGCCCTCCTTTGGTGTCAGAAAGTTGGATAGATCGTGCATTTGAAGTCGTGCACAGAAATTGTTAAATATAGCTTGAAGTGGTGAAAAACGATTTTTTTCCCCAATAAGCATTGCTGTAAGAAATTTTGTCAAACGCTTGAAATGCTCGATTTTCTGTGCTACTTTCTAGCGTGAAATGGGAGCTATTTCATGTCTAACTGGAGAAAAAGTCTTTCATTTCCAGTCTCTCAGAGTATTTTTCTGAATAATCTTAAGTATCTTAATTTTAAATGTTATTATTTTTAATTTTACACGTTAACAAATCTCAAATTTTATTAATTATCTTCTGTACGTTCTAATGCATATTCCTAACTAATTTTTTATATGTTTTGAGAAATATCAAAAACCTATAGAAGTACCTTAAAACAAAATAAAATCTTAATTTGGAAAAGTTAGTCAACCAACCAGAAGAATTCTCTCTAAGAAATTAAAACTTGAAATGCTAAAAAAACTGTATCTTAAAGACTTATATTTGATACAAAAGAACTAGCCACTTTTAAATCAAAGATAAGCTACTTTACTCTTTTCTTACTCTTCAGAGTGCCATCCTAAATGTAGAACAACAAGTAATTTGAAAGCTCTACTAGACCTGTTGGGTGTTATATACATGAAATATACCTTCAAAAAATATTGATTTTTAACAGAAAAACGTCGTCTCTCTAACGGTTAAAAATGTTTTTCAAAATTCAAGACATCTATCGTAAATTGTTATTAAGAAACTCTAATTTTTTAGTCTAAGCCGGTCCTCTAAATATTAAAGTGAAATTATGCAATAAAAAATAAATTAAAACTTTCACACAATAGAATAATAGAAGCGTTTCTTTTTTAAAGGTTTTAAAGGTATTCTTTTCATAGATATTCTGAAATGAAATTATTTAAAATTCAAAAAATGGTGGGAAAGTGTAAACATTTTTCATCCGCGAAATGTTTTTTCAGATTAACTTCAAGCAGTTTATGAGTTAAACAATAGAGATATATTTTTTATTGTCTTGTTTTTTGATTCTTTCACGATTGCTAAATTAACTATTTTAGTGTTAATTGGAGAAAATCTAATAACTGTTTTGCTTAATTTTTCGCTGAAGGAGAATTACAAATGGTTTATTGATTTAAGCTTCTTATTTATATTATGGTAGACTGTATAATGCAGTTATGTTCAGTCCAAATGTTTCAGGCTAATGCAAAAAAACTTTTCACCGCTATTTAAACCCTTTTTGGGGCAGTGGGATGTATTCACCTCACCTTCTGTTAATCCTTTGAGGGGCGGTGTCTCATATGTGAGACACCAAATTTCTTCCAGTTTTTTGTTCATGGTAGAAACATTTTGAACGCAAAACCTTTTCTCGTAGGATCCTCATATCTTGCAAAACATATCTTCTTAGTAGAAAAATCCAAATTTCTATCTACATAATTAGTTATAAACAATTGAAATTAAAGAAAAAGCTAATTTTTCCAATTATATTCGGTTTTGAAGTCATTTTTTGAACAAATGCATTGAAAATACGTTTACAGAGGTTTTTAGGAGCACTAATTATAATCCCAGTCTCCGATTTTCCAAATATAAAATGACGGATCCAATATGGCAGCATTAAAATTTGAAAATCTAGAAAAATCCGATTATTTTAGGTGGAATTGTCTGTATAGGGATTTTTAGGGTCATTGATTATGAATCTAGTCCCTGACTTTGAAAATTCAAAATGACGAATCCACTATGGCGGATGTAAATGTTGAAAATTAAGCACAACCCGATTATTTCAAGTGCAATCACTTGTATAGAGGTTTCGAATTTTGGAATTCTGATGCCAGATACATAATCAGCGACCTCAGAAACCTTTCTCTATAGAGTTTCAAAAGAATCTCTTTAAAACTAGAAAATTTAACCTCAAATAGCCGCCATATTGGATCCGCCATTTTGAATTTCGAAATTCTGATGCCAGATTTGTAATCAGCGACCCCAAAAACCTTAAGTACCATCTTGATTTCGGTTGTGGGTTTAACAGAAAAATGTGCCACTCAAAGGGTTAACCTTTAGAGAGCCGGGATTTCAGGGGACATATTGCTTTTAGAAAAGTGGTATAAAAGTTATCTTATATCATCAGTTGATCGTGTTAAAAGTTTCGATCATGGGTTGCGCCAGTATACTGGTTTTCCGGTCCGGCACATGTTAAAAATTTCAAGTTCGAAAAAAATACTATTTTTGATACTAGATTGACTATTTTGTTATAAAACCATGCTGGGTATTAAATTATACATTTATTTAAGCTTATTTATACATTATACATTTAAATTATACATTTATTTACTAAAATTTAAATATTTCTATTTAAATTTTACTATTTTTGATACTAGATTGACTATTTTGTTATAAAACAATGCTGGGTATTAAATTATACATTTATTTCAACTTATTTTGTACAAAATTAAGAGTTTATTTAAAAAATTATTTAAATATTATTTAACCCTTTTATTGACGAAATTAATTTTTAAGGAGGTGTAAATTTACGTTAAATTATGTTAAAAACTCAGAATAATATTGAAAATATGAATACTTTAAACTAAAAATAATAATTAAATAAGTTTGTCGTATGCGCCAGTATATTGGTTTTCCGGCCCTCTAAAGGTTAATAGTTTTTTAGTTATGACTAACATGTTTTTACATTCATGAGACTCAAATAAAATTCTATAGGTTTCCTTACACCTAACTGGAAGGCCTTATAATTAGCAGATATTTATCATGCACCTGCTCATTGATAAATTTACGTTAAAACAATGATTTGTTTATCTATATTGTTACGTTATTAATTAATTAAAAATGAGGGAGACTCGAAAAAAAAGATATGGGCTTTATTCAGCCACGAATCAAAGGCGGGACCTTCCGCTTTCGCGACGAATGCTCTTCCTAATGAGTTATTGCTGCCTACGCAAATCTTCTTTTCGAGTCGACCTCGTATCGTCACGCTGACGCTTGTAATTTGATGCCCCTTTATGCGCGTTATACGTGACAATATATACAAAACTCAACTGTGCCATTAATAATGAATTATTATTATGAAATATTAGAACATCTACTAGAAATATTATGAAGTTTTTTTTACCTTATTTAACGTCGAATTTTACGCTACCTTTCGGCTTGCCACGCTACCTTTCGGCTTGCCAAGCGGCTTATAGAGGTGAGTTCCGAACCACCTAAGCTTTGATGTTTTTAGATACTTGTAAATAAATACAGTCATATCCCAATGTCAGTTTTGCTGGAGACCGGGATTGAACCAGAGACTTTCTGTTAAAGATCGGTACTCTACCAACAGAGCTATCGCTGCTCTAGAATATTATTAAGTTAAATATTTGGAAACCTAGGGAAGTATATGGACTTGCGAAATTTTGCAGAAGGAAATCTCCAACACTAACAAGGAGAACACATGACATTCGGGTCATGGATCTTGGACACTCATCACAGAAATGGAACATATAGAAATGATATATGTAACCACAGCCAGGGTTGCAGGTTTGTGATTTAAAAAAACCACAAGTCCATAAGTCCGGCCCAACCTATTATTTAAATTTCGACTAAATCACAAGTCCGGCCGGACTTATTATTTAAATATCGACTAAATCACAAGCCCGGCCGAACTTATTATTTACATTTCGGCTAAATCATAAGTACGGCTGGACTTATTATTTAAATTTCGACTAAATCATAAGTACAGCCCGATTTATTATTTAAATTTCGACTAAATCATAAGTACGGCAGGAGTTATTAATTAAATATTGACTAAATCACAAGTACGGCCGGACTTATTATTTAAATTTCGACTAAATCATAAGTACGGCCGGACTTATTATTTAAATATCGACTAAATCGTAAGTTGGGTCGGACTTTTGCGCCCTTGGTGCACAATATATTTCCTACCAATTCATACAAAGCTTGAGTTTACTGTTCTGTATTTGTTGCACCCGCATCAGCTTCACTCGGTGCGAGCCAGCAAGCTCAAGCGCGTACTACACCAATGGTGCCGAATTAAAAATTAACTGAATAAAAATTAAGAAAAAAATAAGTTCTGTTTCGAATGCCACTGCAGATTTGTAAAATAAGGTTTTTTCTCCCTGGCGGTCGTTCTTATGATTTAGTCAAAATTTAAATCATAAGTCCGGCTGGATTTATGATTTAGTCGATATTTCAATCACAAGCCTGGCTGTATTTAAATTTAAATCATAAGTCAGACCGGACTTGTGATTTAGTCGATTGTTTAAATAATAAGTCCGATTGAACTTGTAATTTAGTCAAAATTTAAATCATAAATTAATTTGATTTATGGACTTAGTAAGTACTTTAAGTCCAACAATGACTTAAGTATCTGCAACCCTGGCAACAGCACAGTGATCTAGAATTTTAAAGTATTGGAAATTCGTTGGAAATTAGACCAAAAAAATTATTCTAAAATACGTTTTCGACTCCTTAGGTCACTACCTTATATAATCCGTTTTCCTTATAGCAATAATATTGCTCATTTTTTAGTAAAAATTAGCTAAACTATCACTTTAGTGGAATTTTTCCATTTTTTTTTATTTTCTTGTTAGATACATTTTTTTTTTTAATATGACCACCAATTTTTGAGAAATATAACTTATTTTCGAAATTTTAACACTTATACCTTTTGCCTTTGATAAAAGATTCATGATAAAAGTGCATATAAAGTGCGTTTTTTCGGGTTTTTAATCTGTAAAGTAACAGTTACACACCCATACACACACATATACCACTGCGTAGAGCCTGAAAACTCCCATGTGACGCGTCCTCGGGTGGCGGATAGAGTAAAAAAAAATAACAATAATGTATAATATAAAAACTATAACCTGTAAAAATTTTAAGCCATTCTGTCTACTAGTTTTTAATCTTACAATGTTATTTAATACAATAACTTTGCTACAAAATTATACAATGATACATATAATACATATAAAATAATAATATAATTATACAAAACTAATTATAGTAATCAAAACAAAAATAATTACACAAACCAATAAAAACTGATTTCATTAATTTATATTATTTTTTATTATTACCTAAATAGGTACTACATTATTCACAATCGCTACTTGAATAGAGAAGATACTATGATATAGTCAGATGAAAGTGATACTGATTTAGAAAATCTATCTGATTCAAGTAGCAGTAGTGAATTATTTAATATATATATTCCACACCTGACGGGAAAACCCACTTTTTGCCCCTGATAAACGGGGCGAAAGTAGCATATTTTTCCCGAAAACTAGTTTTGCGGGGCAAAAGTAAAATTAGCGGGATAAAAGTAAATTTTTTGCAAAAAATGTCAAAAACGTCAAAAATTTTTAAATTTTCAAAATTTTCAAAAATTTCAAATTATTTACATTTTTAAATTTTTTCAATTTTTTCAAATTTTTTCAATTTTTCAAAAATTTCAAATTTTTCAAATTTTGAAAAATTTGATAAAATTAAAAAAATCCGAAGTTGTTTCGACCTCGCGTTTCAGGACCAAAAAGTGGTCTTTCAGTCGAGAGTGGAATAAAATACTATATGCAACACGAGGCAAAAGTAGATTTTTACTTTGGATGATTATACTGTTCTTACGAGAATATTTTTCCTTCGGGTGTTTACGCACCCTCGGGAAATATATTCTCGTTCGTGCAGTAAACTCACCCGCGGGAAAAATGTTCTATTTTTGCCCCTTGTTGCATAATGTACTATTATTTGATAATGAAAAGCAATCGAAATTAATTTTTACTTTAATGCAGAACTCACGAAGTCTTTTAAAAAAACCGCTGCCAATTCATTTGTTAGCTTCCTCTTAACTAATTTATTGTTCCATTATTATCATGTTTTTATTATTATTTTATTATTATATGCTCATTTTAGAATTTAATGAAAAGGTAACAAAATTTAAATATAAATTTTATTATGGGAATATTTAAAATCCTAAAAAATAGAATTTTTGAAACTCCATGTACAAAACTCGATTTTGCATAAATAAAAATTTCAACTAAATCTAATTTTCTCTAACTAATATTAGTTACAGGAAAGTAATTTTTTGTATTTTATTTAAACTATATTACTACAACTAATATAAAAAGTCATAATAAAATAATAATAATAATAAAAATATGACAGTGCTATGTTATACATATAATTGTGATACCATACATGACTTAAAATCGTTATAAAACAAAAACTAGTAGATGAGCTTCAAAAATTCTTTTGAGTTTTGAAAGTTTAGTTAAGGGTAAATATGTCAATCCTGTCAATAACAAAAATAAAAATTAAGTTTTTCTAAAATCGAAAATTTTTGATAAAACAAAAAATATGAGCTAAACGAAAAAAGATTTTTTCGCCACCATAACAAAAGAAAAGCAAAAAAAATGAGCCGTGAACGATGAAAATCCATTTAGTAGAAGCTGAGATACGGGACACACACAATAAAACAACTTTATTTATTGATGGCTTACATTATTTGTTATTATAATTATTAAAATTAAGTTTATTCTTTGTTTTCTAATGTTTTTTAAAAACTAGTACACAGAATGATTTAATTTTTGCAGGTTACAGTTTTATATATTGTACATTATTGTTATTTTTTTTACTCTATCCACCACCCGAGGACTTGCCACATGGGAATTTTCAGGCTCTCCGCAGTGGTGTATGTGTAACTGTAACTTTATAAACCCGGAAATAAGCACTTTATATGCACTTTTATCACGAATTTTTTATCGAAGGCAAAAGGCATAAGTGCTAAAATTTCGAAAATAATTTATATTTCTCAAAAACTGATAGTTATATTAAAATAAAAATGTATCTAACATGAAAATAAAGAAAAAGTGGAAAAATTCCACTAAAGTGATAGTTTAGCTAATTTTTACTAAAAAATGAGCATTATTATTGCCATAAGGGAAACAGATTATCTAAGGTGCCTATGGAATCGAGAACGTATTTTAGAATAATTTTTTTAGCCTATTTGAGTTAAAGCACGAATTTCCAACACTTTTTAAAATTCTAGATCACTGTGCACAGGGCCTATTGCTGTTTTGATCCTGAGATACGTCCTCTTCGTCCGGGTTCTCGACTGATCATGAATTTGACTTTCGTCACAGTCAAATTCCATTTCTAGACCTCTAAAGTGCCTCCACTATTTAGATAATATTAAAATATATTATAATTAACACACGTATTTCTCATAAAGTATTTGTACTTTTTCATACAAAATATGTTTATCATCTTTAATAATAATGTCTATATAAATAATATACTTATTAGAAATATATTTTGTTTTTAAAATTTTATTTATTAATTCTTAAGGACATATAGTCCACAATAATCTAAAAAATTGACGTTTATTTTATTGTACTTACCACTCTGGTCATACAATAATACTTTGTGCTCTTACAAAAATATATGCAGATACCCTTTACTTGCTGGACCTGACAACTACCTAAAAAATTAATATAAAAACAAAGAATCAGGTACTTATATATATTATGAAAATAATTTTTTTAAATAGGTTAAATTTAAAAATGTAATACTTATCTGACACTAAATTATTTCTTCGTTGAAATAAGAAAGAATGCCAAGCAACTTCTTCGTTGTAATTATTTTAATTATTTAAAGCTTTACTAATTTCTTGACTCTTGAATATTATTGAATTTGATGAAGTAATCGCATGCATGACCACAGGACCATTACACAACTGAACAGCTAGTCTACAGCATGCAGTGTGCCAACTTTATCAATGGTCTTCGGTGCGATCGAATCGCCACCACGAACTGGCAGCTGCTGAGTTTAGTACTCACGCACGTGACTACTTCATAACATTCAATAAATATTCAATAAATATATATTTTTGAACTGTAAAACAATAATTATAAAAAGATTATTGGACACAACTTGAAATTCAGAGACAGATAAGTATTGCATTTTTAAATATATCCTATTCAAAAAACGTATTTTCATAATATAAGTACCTGATTCTTTGTTTTTATGTTAATTTTTTAGGTAGCAGCCAGGTCCAGCAAGTACAAAGTAACAGCATTTGTTTATGTAAGAGCGTATTGTCTGACCAGAGTGGTAAGTACAGTAAAATAAGCGTCAATTTTTAAGATTATTATGGACTATATGTCCTTAAGAATAAATAAATAAAATTTTAAAGAAAATATATTATTAAATATCGTGGTTTATGGAGTCCAAGACAAAGAGGGAAATATATTTCTTTAGTAAGTTGGAAAAGGAGATCTCGTTTATGGAGCCCATGCTCCATAATTCACCATAAGAGGAAGCGAGAGAGTGCTATACAAAATTACACATCGGGCTCCATAAGGCATAGATAAACAAATGTATATATGTTTCTAATAAGTGTATTATTTATATACAATTTTTTTTTATCTTATTTAACATCGACTTTTACGCTACCTTGCGGTTTGCTAAATCGCGACGAGACAAACGGCTTATAAAGGTGACTTCCGAACCACCTGAGCTTTGATGTTATTAGAATCTTGTAAATTAATACAGTGGTGTCCCAATATCAGTTTTGCTGGAGACCGGGATCGAATCAGAGAGCTTCTGGTTGAAGGACCGGTACTCTACCAACTGAGCCATCGCTGCTCTTTATATACACATTATTATTAAAGATGATAAACATATTCTGTATGAAAAAGTCCAAATATTTTATGAGAAGTTATGTAAATTAATGTTACTTTTAAAAATAACATCAATTTTCATACAAAACTTGTAAATATTTGTCTATCGACTGGAAATTTTGTTATTATAAGATATACATGTGTTAATTATAATACACTTTAATATTATCTAGGTAGTGGGGGCATTTTGGAGGTCTAGAAATTGAATTTGACTGTAACGAAAGTCAAATTCATGATGAGTGGAGAACCTGGACGAAGAGCACATATCTAAAGATCAAGACAGCGTTAGGCTTTGTGGCTGCACATATCATTTTTATATGTGCCATCGATGAGTCTCTGTGAGATTGAAGTGAATCCATGACCCGAATGTCATGTGTTCTCCTTGTAAGATATCATTCATCGCTAAATTTGTAAATAAATGTGAATCGTTTTTTCACAATTTTATAAATTTATATTTAAGAAGTCAGAGATTTGTCAGGGCCTATGAGGCCTATTATAAATTATCGTCACTACTTAACGTTATAATTCGCAACTTTCAGCTCGAATTTTCATTTTACTCATTGTTATGGTATCTTTTCGTTTTGCTTCCTCCTAGAGGAACCTTTGTGATAGTCATTTTTGGAGTTGTTCCAAAAATCGGTTATAATTGTATTTTAAGGTGTCAGAAACAAGAATAAATGGTTTTTGAAAAGCGTCAGTATGGATGCATGTATGTGCGTATGTGTGTATGTATACGCCTGGATCTCAGCTTCTAGTGAACGGATTGCCATCGTCCAGAGTTCACATTTTTTGCTTTTTTTGTGATGCGGCGAAAAAATCTTTTTTTGTTTCGCTTATTTGTTTTTGTTTGTTTTTGTTTTATCAAAAATTTTCGATTTTAGAAAAACTTAATTTTTATTTTTTTTACTGACAGGATTGAGATATTTGAATCAAATAAATGCCAATTTAAAGAGCATAAAAATATCTATAATTTCGGAGAAAAAAAGTTACGCTAGCTCTTATGGTTCTTTTGCTTTTAATAAAAACGTGTTTTATTTACAAAAAGCTTGTAATTCTTAAATTAAATTATCAACTGTTCTGCAAAATTTTTTGATAATTATGAATATATATAGCTATAACCTGTAAAAATTTCAAGCCATTTTGTTATTTAGTTTTTGAATAAAAAGCTGAAAACCGAAAAAAATGAGTTTTCTTTCTCGTTCGATATGAAAGTAAAAAGACTTTAAATTACTTAAAATTTTGGAGAAAGGTAGATCTTTTACATGTTCAGAGCTGTATCATTTTTCTGCATATGAAACTTATTAGTTCAAAAGATACTAAAGTTTTATTTATTTTTTTTTAATTTTTTTAATAACTGTATCTTAATGAATAATCGGTCTTTTTCAATGATCAACCACTTATTTTTTTCGTCTTTAACTAAACTTTCAAAACTTAAAAGAATTTTTGAAGCTCATCTACTAGTTTTTGTTTTATAACGATTTTAAGTCATGTATGGTATCGCGATTATATGTATAACATAGTACTGTCATATTTTTATTATTATTATTATTTTATTATGATTGTTTACATTAGTTTCAGCAATATAGTACAAATCAATTATAAAAAATTACTTTTCATTGGCTAACAATTACTAAAGAAAATTCAATCGACTTAAGGGGATGTCAAAGCTAATATTTACCGACCGAGCGCTGATGCGAAGAATATTGTTTATAAAAAAATAGATAGT